>JANHZU010000210.1:29482-44802 GCA_032468055.1 Acrochordus granulatus
CATTTCGCATGATGTACTCTGCATATAAGTTAAATAAGCAGGGTGACAATATACAGCCTTGCCATACTCCTTTTCCAGTTTGGAACCAATCTGTCGTTCCATGTCCAGTTCTAACTGTTGTTTCTTGACCTGCATACAGGTTTCTCAGGAGACAGATAAGGTGGTCTGGTAGTCCCAACTCTTTAAGAATTTGCCACACAAATTTAATTTGTTGTGATCCACACATTCAAAGGCTTTAGCATAGTTAAAATTTTAGCAAATGTTTTTCTGGAACTCCGTTGCTTTCTCCATGATACAGAGAATGTTGGCAATTTGATCTCTAGTTCCTCTGCCTCTTCGAAACCCAGTTTGTACTTCTGATAGTTCTTGGGTCACATATTGCTGAAGCCTAGCTTGTAGTATTTTAAACATAACTTTGCTAGCATGTGAAATGAGTGCAATTGTATAATAGTTTGACTATTATTTGACATTGCCCTTCCTTGGGATTGGAAAGTAAATGAACCTTTTCCAATCCTGTGGCCACTGTTGTTTTCCAAATTTGCTGACATACTGAGTGCAGCAGCTTTTAAGATTTTAAATAGTTCAGCTGGAATACCATCATCTCCACTGGCTTGATGTTAGTAATGCTTTCTAAGGCCCACTTGACTTCACACTCCGGGATGTCCGGCTCTAGGTCAGCGACTACACCACTGTGGTTATCGAGTACATTTCTTATATAGATTGTCTGTGTATTCTTGCCACCTCTTCTTAATCTCTTCTGCCTTTGTTAGGTCTCTACCATTTTTGTCCTTTATCATGCCCATTTGGGCCTTAAATGTTCCGTTGATATTGATAAACCTCAGTTGAGTTGAAACATAACAAGCAGGCCAAAAGCCTGATTCTGGTACACTATATGCCTTATGAATAATTCAGATGTCAAAATGTCAAGGGCAAGAAACTGCCTTTGTTAATATATGGGCCAGACAGTCAATAAAAAAAATAAAAATTGGATTGTAAATTGAATAACAAATATCAGTGATAAATACAGGTTGGTATAAAATCACAGTGAGAGATCTGACAGAGGTAAGGCATGATAGATAACTGATTCTGGAGAGTCAGTAAATTGTGAATTTCATTTATAAAATGACCTGAATATTGGTGGCTGAAGAAAGCAGAAGTCACAAACGAAAAAAAAGGAAACCTCACAACTGAGAGAACCGCTGTGACAAGACATGAAGACCAGAACCGATAGCTTAAGAATGAGGAAGTGTCTTCAATTTGAGATTCTTAAGCAAACAGCAGAATCCTACACCAGAAGGTTTCAGGTCAAGATCTGACTAGCAGGAATTTCACAAATGTGTCCGGAAACATCTTAAAAACACTATAACATTTCCTCCAGGTTGTGCAATATTGGCAGGAGTAAAGAGTAAGAAAACTGGGTCTATTAAAATGTTCTGCACACTCATGCTTAAAGGTTAGAAAAAGGAATGTGAATTTAATTCTCAGAAAGCAGATCCATCCATGTAAATATTCTATGCTTTCTCTTACCTAACTTTTTATTCAAGATATGATTTTGAGGGATTCTGTAAATTTATTAGGATGAACTTGAATAATTTGCCTAGAAAACAAATGTTTCAAAATGTCCTCTTTGTTTCCAAAATATTCTTCTCATAACTTCCATGTACATAAAACCATCTTTTTTTTTCTTTTTTCATCTTGTCAATGGCAATGACAGGTCTTCCAGATGTTGGAATGATCCAACAACATTGATCTTGCTGGTAGGGATGATATATCCAGACACCTTTCCTATTTTCCAGATTACTTCTCTAAATAAAGAATAGTTTCCTACATTACAAAGCATACCCAAACTGAAATCTACTTAAATCTATATCTCAAGCTGGTTTTCCTATGACTGAGTTTTATGCTAAATGCATACTGTATCACCAGGGAAATACCTGATCAGTTCTTCCACAGCATTCATTGATCAGATTGAATTAGTAAATAATTAAGATCCTTGAAAATTTAAATTGCTGAGAAATGTTTGTTAATTTTAAGTTTGTTTTACTTTTTTTAATACTGCTGTTTACCATTTTTTCTGGGTTCATTAATAAATACTGAATTGGGAATTGAGACTGATGTCTTTTCACTTAGCCTGAAGAGAGATCTTAACCATGTGTCAAACTATGGAGTACAGACTTCTATTTGGTTCTGAAGCAGCGAAAAAGGAAAGTTTTGGGAAAAGAGCCTATCTTTTTCTAGAAGTATGGTTTGAATCCTCAAGTTGTGCAGTGAAATTTAGTAAATCACAGAAGTTGTGGCAGCATTATTATCATAGAAATAGGCCGTGGACGGGGGGCGTCTAGCAGCCTGCCTTAACTCACAAGATTGGTACACATGTGTATTTGTTCTAGACTTATTACCAAGTGGCAGTAGAAAGTGAAGTCCAGCAATAGCTGGAGAGGGATGCTTGTGTCACACTTTCCTACAGCCAGGTTTCAGGTTCTGCTGTAAGGATTGTGAATGTCCTTATCTCTCCATTCAATGTGCTGATAGATCAGTAGGATACAATCTGCTCAAGAAGAAAACCAAACTATGCAAAATAAAGGAATAAACAAATAAATTCGCCAACACTGCTATGATCATATAAATGTATCTTGAAAAATACTAGATGTAGAAACTTAGGATGGTATCTGGAGTCTACCTCCAAAAGAAAAATATTTCTTCAATATAAAGGACTCTAATTTTGAGAGTTTGATCTGTTCCTGTCACAGGTTGTATTACCCAATTAAAAAAAACTAAATGAACCATCCAAAATTCTTACTTGGCTGATATTAAGTAATGTACTCTCTGTCAATCCTGTGAACTTTGCCCATGGGAGAAGATTGTGAACTTTGCCCTATGCAGGAGTCAGATTAGGAACAAATACTATGTGTTTTCAGAGGTGGAAGGAATAATCACTTTTCTTTATCATTGAATCCTATGTATTTGTTGCCAATAATAAATACAACAATCTGCTACATTCCTGTTACAATATGCACCTTAACAAAAGCTTTGTAATGCAAGTGTAATGGCTGAAACATCTATTTAATGTATGGATTTACATGCTTCTCTGTTTTCTCCTTTTTGATATTTTTCCTTTTGAAGAGAATTTGGAAATCTGAACATTCTTTTATGCCAATCACATCAGTCAGTCATTTTATTCTGATCACTGATCAACAATATTTTTGTTCAATTTTGGTTGGTATAAGTAAAATTATTTTCCCCCATGGGCCACAGCTATATTCATTGCTTATATCCTTCAGCCTCTGGTTCTTGACTGGAATCCTAAGAAGGACACTTTGTACTAATGATAGCAGTAATGGGAGCAAAAATTACAAATTATTAAAGAGTCTCAGATATGAAAAAGGGTGCTATTCATACAAAGAGAAAGAGAGAGTGAAGTCAGCTTAGTTATTTTCACTCATTTATTTAGATCAGGATGGAGTTTCTTACAAGAGAAAGAGAATAGAAGAGAAGGGGTGTTTCTTTTGTCATCTTTTTTTTTACAAAAAAAAGGAGAAAGAAAGAAAAGTGTTTGCCTTCACGGCTTTGGAGTGCTCGCTAATTCCATCTGTCCACAACAGAGCCATCAGAACTGCGAGAAAAAGCATTTCCATATGTGCAAATTACCAGGCAGGCTCTTAATCTGTGCTGTGCTTCTCTGAAGTAGATGGTGAGGACGGCTGCCAAACCTCACTAATGGCATTCAAATAAAAGACTTTATTGGTTTTAACTACCACTATTTTTTTCCCAAATAGATTTAGAACAGATCCCCTCCCTTTCCTTTTCATCTATTTTTTTAACAGCATCAATTTGCATTTCTACCACTCATCAAACGGAAAATGGCGATTGATGTCAAATGCCCATACCCTGATGCAGGGACTTGGAGGAAGGAACAGGGTCTGCCTAGGAAAGACAAACAGCTGCTGGGAGAAATTCACCCTCTTTGCTTCCCTTTCCACAGATGAAGCATGTCTAGGCCAAGAATCAGCCTACAGTATCTATTTTTCTATTGATGATCATTGTTTGGAAATCAATAGGCTAATTTTCTTTTCCTTTCCTTTTTTTAATGCCTTGATTGTTCCCTCCTGATACCTTCAGTATGTTCTCTCTGTGCTACATGTTCACGTTTTTGTGATCATCCATCACCAACTTTGGAATTCTTCCAAATCCTTGGAAAGGATACAGGAATTCCCAGACACTCCTCAAGAGATATTAAGGATGTAGAAGTGCTGTGATAGATTCACTTCCAAGTCTTTTCTTTGAGCAACTGCTCTTGGACTACCTGATCCTCATATGCTAGTGAGATTAAAATTCTGGTAATATAGTGATAAAAGAAGAGGAATTTGAGGAGCCAACTTATGACAGTGAAAGACCAGTTGGAATTAAAAGAGACAGCTGGGGTGGTTTACTGCAAACATGTACAGACTGCTCCCACAAATATGTTGGCCAGACAGAGTGCAGACTAGGATAGCACCTGAAAGAGCATGAACAGGTTCTGCAAAGACAGGACCCAAA
Source organism: Acrochordus granulatus (assembly GCA_032468055.1). Taxonomy (NCBI): domain Eukaryota; kingdom Metazoa; phylum Chordata; class Lepidosauria; order Squamata; family Acrochordidae; genus Acrochordus; species Acrochordus granulatus. The sequence goes on from JANHZU010000210.1 coordinate 34,019, forward strand.
ATCACTGGTGGCAATGCACAGCCACAAACACAGCCACATCTTTGATTCTGAGAAAATTACTATCCAAGTTAGGTGGGGGGAAGGTATCTAGGGAAGTCATAGAAGCATGAGAAATGGATCCCTTTTCAATAGACTGATGTTTAGATTTTTTGCCAGCTTACCAGGTGATCCATGGACAACTTAAGCAAGGGGAAGGAAAGTGCAGAGGGGGGAGGAGATTCAAAGCAGTGGATTACAAATGCAGACAGCAAGATGGTGAGCAGTGCTTGACCTATGTGTGAATTTGAGATTTTTAACTACTCTGATGATAGGCCCTAGGAAATTGGACCCAAAACCTCAGAATAAAAGTTTGAAAGTTCTGGAGACCATTTCTTTGGTGTTTCAGCATAGTCATAGAACACAGATATTTGTACACATTAGCAAAGAAAAGATATTACACATGGAATTATGGTGGGTTGGAATGTGGGTTTCTTGCATCTTTTCTGACCCTTTAAATTCAGCTAGAATCAAACCTAAGATCATTCTGATCTTGGACCTAATTATAATCAAATCTGCATACCTTCTCCCAAACAGCACCTTTAATCTAAGCTTTACGTTATAACCATACCATCCTAGTGAAATGTGTCAATGTTGGAAAAGGCTTATCTCATGTATTACACCAGGTAGGAACTACCATTATGAAAAATTGGTGTTTATGAAGCAGATGCTGGAGAAGGTCTTAAACCTCTCATGACTTACTTGTGAGTCCACATTATTTTGCTTGCCAAGTTCCCAGATCATAAGAAGGCAATCTGTTCCTATGATACCCATGAAATTTCAGCTGATGAAGAATCTAAAATTTCAATGTGAGATTTACTTTAAATGAAATTTCAGCATTAGTTCCAATATTGATCCTGGATTTCTTCTCCTTTCATTCCTGGGACTTCACGTGAACTGTATTTGGCAACCTATCACTATCATTACTAACTGTACACTTATTTATTTATTAAATTTATACTGCCTTGTCATGTTTTAATATTTGGGAAGAATATTAATTTTACCAGCCAGTTCTGTGAGATTGATACTGTGATACTGGTTTCTTATCCAGTTAGAAACAATTGGTATTTGCTATTAAACAGGAGAACCGATATGCATTCTAAATTGAAAGACAGACAGGCACAGCCTATGCAGACCCTCTGCACATTCTCACATCCAGAACTATTTAAAATGTGGTATTGTAACAAAGCAAGGATCCTGCTGTTCATGAGGAGTCAGGGATCCCTCTTTCCTTTCCCTTTCAAACATGGACATCTCTCATCCACATAGCTTAGTTGTGCCAGTCCTGACTGCTAAAAGTATTCTCTGTTGTGCTGGAATGTTTTAGTTGCTTTTATTGTAATATAAGCTTCCACTGGCATTATCTTTCAAGTTGCATGCCTTTACAGTCTCTTGCCACAGTAAACCAATTCGTTTCTAATATGCCACAGTGCTCTCTGGGAGAGTTTTGTGGTTTGTTGTGGTATTTCAAGGTTTATGCTTAGATTGGTCTATAATGCAAATGTCAAGCTTATGTTGGCCAAGTAGTATGTACACTCTGTTTCTTTAGTCTGCTCCATCTTCCATTAACAGTGCAATCCTATACATGTCTATTCAGAAGTCAGCATCCCTGAGGTCTATGGGATGTGAATTCAAAAATATTTCCATATAGCATAACTGATGCAAAACAAGGTTTTAATGTATTTTTCTAATGTTGCTTTTAAAAAGTAGAAATGCTTTTTTATTTCTCAGGGCAATGTAATTTTTGGCTTCTGTTCAATATTGATTAATTGCATATACTTCTACACAGAAATCTTTTGTGCAATAGTACTTGACTCAGGAAGGTGTTGCATTTAAAACTTATTTTAACTAGCTTTTACCATGATGGCCACCAAAATTACTTAAGAGAAAAGTAAAACAACATTTTAAAATAATTAAATTCCAGCACATTATAAAACAACATTGCAGATGAAGCTAAAATACAAATTTCTTTTGCCAAAAGCATAAGCAAATAAAACTAATTTAATTGCTACTGGAATTATAATGAAGATGACGACAAATGCATTTTCCTGGGAAGAATAGTCCATATACTTTCCTTACCTTGGTATTTCTCAATGCCAAAATTCCAGTGTCTCAAAATCCACATCAATCAGCAGCTGTTTCCCCACTTTTTGACGCAGGATGCACATAAAACCTGGTAATAACCCCAAAATGGATTAAATTAGTTAGTTGTGTAAAATAATTGGCAATGAAAAAATAAGAAGACTGTGACTTACCAAGCTGCATGCTAAGTCATTGCTCCTCACACGTCCTCCAAAAAATGACTCAAATTATGAAGGATTTCACACTGGTGCCATAAAGCATTGGGTCCAACAGAGAATAAACATGTCTAAATCCCAGTCTTGATCTTCCTATGATCAATAGCCAAATTGCAAAAAACTGCAAACATTTTCTCAAAAAATCAACTTGTTTTTCATGCAGTTGCTTTTTTGAAAGAGTTTTTGCAGGGTTGTTGTTTGTTTTGTTTTTTGCAATTTTGCTATAAATCATGACCTGGATTAATGTGAACATTCATAGACGTTCCCATAATCTGATGCAGTACAGAAGATCCTTCTCTATTGCTAGGCAAAGCCTGACAGTGTTAAATCTGGAGTTTTGTTTTAGCTGCATTTTCCTCAGCATCATGTTATTAGACAAGTTTCATTATCTGCAGCCAGCATGGTTCTGGTCACACTGGTCTGGGATGACAACAGTTGTATATCAGCAGATTTAAACAGTGCTATATACAACTCTATAGTGCTGTCAGTTACAGGAGACTAAAATTTTATATTCCTTTTCATGTTTCAAGAGGATTGTAGAGTTTAAACCTAGATTCTGAATTCCCAAAGCTGAATCCCTAAAAAATAGCAAAAGGCATAATAAAAATAAGGAAACTACATACAATATTTCACAGTTATATACTTTCCTGTGTGAAGCTTATTCTTCACAGACTACATTTTTCCCCTGTATTTTCTTCATTCTTTCTTTGATGGCAAAGTGTCAAGGTTTGCATATAACTCATGCTTGGTGACCTTCTTTATTGTTAGAAATCCAGGGTTACAAATCTTGACTGGAGCGGCCAATAGTAAAACCACACTTTCTGGTATCTATCAGTTTCATGTATTAACTGTTTTTGTCAGCCAAGTCAATCGCAGCAACCTTACGTTTGAAAAAAAAATGTATCTAAAGCATAAGCTGAGTAATATGGAACCATATTTAACCAATCAACTTCTTACTGAAGGAGGCTCCTGGTGGCTGCAGTGGTGACAGAGACAATAAAAATAACAATCAAGCTTGTAAATGGGGAACATTAGTTTTATGGGCCAGGAAGTAGGAAAGAGCCAAGCTACTAGGGAACAAATAGGTCTCCTGAGGGGGGAAAACAACAACAGCCAGGATAACCCATGCTGCGAACACATCTAACTTAATGAAAGGACTTCTAATTACTAAATTGCCTCTTCTTGTTGTTGCTTTTCAAACTAGAAGAGGAAGGAAGCTGGAATGGACATTACTATTTAAATGAAACTGGCATCACTTTATTGAGGAAAAAAAATAAATCTCAGCTTTCTCAAGAAATAATATTAGCTGGGTCAACTAAAAATATGATCCAGTCAGAAAAGATTTATTTATTAAAGGTTTCATTTATTACTCTAGGCCAAAGGAGACTCTACAGCGATGCCCAAAATAATGTTTAAAGTACTTCGATTTTTTTGTTAAGATGGTATTATTTGATACTGAACTTCAGAGATACAGCAGTTATATAAAAGAAACTTGCCATGCAATGAATATCCTGCAGAAAATTTATTACTCCAAACTCGAAGAAGCCCTTTGATTGACTATGCAGCTTTCATCTTGCCATAGTATCATCACTTAGTATCATCACAGCGAAGGTTTGTGGTATCACCGCCGTCTTTCCAGCTCCAAAGAGTATGGAATGAAGAACTGTCAGCCTTTCAGAATAGACTAGGCTAGGAAGCCAAGGTCATTCAGTAGAGCATAATTTTTATTATAAGATTATGGTAAGCATTTTGCAAGTCTGAATGTGTTCTACCTTCTCCTTCTCTTTAATTTTGTGAGAACTAGGGAGGTCTTATCTGAGATGTTTTCTCAGTTACAGTTCAGGCCCAGACTCGTATATTTTTTTATCTGATAGTTGTTTGGTAATGGCTTTTCTTCCTGTTCTACAAGGTTATTCCTTCTGACCCATTACATGGACCAATCTTCTGCCAGATTGTTATATTATTCTTTTCAGATATATCACATCTAGATATTGTACAGCTGGCTTTGGAGTGTCCCCCACTTTGCCATTTCATTTAAGGTGAAAAATAAGCTTTTCTTTGGTTTATCATTATGGATTATGCTGACTGCTAAAACTTGACTGGGGACAAAAGATTACAATCTTTCTAGCCAGTTGGTTCATTTGGAATATTGGTAGCATGTCATAAGCAGTATGGCAGCTGTAGAGAAGTGGTGGTGGTGGCAGCAATAGAATGGCATGGGCAGTCACAAAACAAAGCAGAAAGACAGTCTGTAGGGTGCCAATATCTATGAACACTCATGAATACCAGTCACAGTGTAAAGGGTAAATTTGCATCACAAACAATATAGCTAAAAAGAGGTTGTGTCACTATTCAAATATTGTAGGATAATCTATAGCAGCCTAAAAAGTATCAGACTGATGATTATGCTTTACTATATCCATCTAAGTTGGTTTACAGCAATAAAAAGCAAAATGAAATAATCTGTAATAATATAAAAGTACAACACAATCAATACAATGTGTTCATTAAAGCAATTTAAGGAAAAGAGAACAAAAACATTTTCCCCGTATCCTTTACAGAAAGACCCGGCTGAAAAGATTATTCAACCAAAAGATCAAAGAGTAAACATCTCCCTAATTTAATGGGAAACAACATTCCAGAGCATAGGTACCACCACAGAGAATAATTGCCTGTGAACTGCCTGCAAAGGACATTTGGCAGCTGTTAATACATATGATGCAACCCTCCTTATGAAATTCGTGTCTGTCCAGATCATTAATAGGAAAATATTTACTATTTAATCAATCAAACATTTATATGGCTACCCAACCCACATATCACTACTTTGGGTAGCTAACTTAGGTTAAAACAGTAAAACAACAACCAAAAATGACCAAAAATGAAAGGAAGAGAAATAAAACGCAATATATCTGAGGCATTTTACAATCATTCACATAATTTTTACAAAACGGGGTCATCCAATACCAGGTTTTCAAAGTTTTAAAGAAAACCAACAAGGTTGGGCGATTCAAATCTCAGAAAGGAGGCATTCCATAGAGCAGAAACTACTTCTCTTAACCCTCTCCTGATGGCATTATTTCATAGAGGGGACCTGGAGCACATGCACTCTGCCAGATTTTATAGGAGGGGCAAAATAATTGGAGATAAGCAGTCCTGCAAATAACCCATGTTTTGTCATAAAGGATTTAACAGGAGTCTGGAGGCTGAGTCATGGCAATTGAACTTGTTTTCTTTTGGTATGAGACAGTTTGCTGCTCATCCAAGTAACTTCTTCAGTCTGAGAAAAAGTTGGTTTGGGAGCCCCATATATATTTTCCAGGGTGGCTGCATTTCTAACTTAGCCTGATTAGGCTCATTAGATGTACAATAGGAATCAGTGGTTTACCTTCATCTAAAGAAAAAAGGAGACTCATTTGAGGACAATAATGTTCACATTTTGAACAGAGAAGATAGGTGGTTTGAGAGAAGAGTGAAGGAATCCGTTTATGCCAAAATGGCAAACCCTTCCCTCAATAGAGTTGAAGGCCTCAGACACAACTTGGCCCCATTTTTCATGCTGCTCTTTCATTAGTCCCTAGGAAGATTAAGACCACTTCAAAACATCTTGAACCAAATGAAAAGAAGTCCAGTCGCCATGACTCAACCTCCAGACAATTATACCGGGATGACTGAGAATCTTCATCAACAGACTTAAAGGAGGTAATTAGAACCTTGAATTACACTCAGAAACCTATAGAAGCCAATGCAGCTCTCAAAATAGTGGGGTTTTTTTGTTGGTGTTCCATGGTGTCCCCATAATTATCTGTACCATTGCATTCTGAATCAGTTATAGCTTCTGGATGGTCTTAAAGGTAGCATCGTGAAGAGCACATGTAATTGTCCAACCAAGAGATCATAACTGATGTAACTGACTATAAGCAGGCCTTTCTGATCCAGAGTATGTAATTGACCACAACTACCATCTGCTCTTCAACTGGGAGCTCCTCTGAAAACTATCAGAGTATCTCAAATAGCTGTTTGATAACCAGTGGGTTCATTTCTGAGAAGAGAACCCCATCCATTCTTGCACCCAACTAAGTCTTGATGATCCATACCAGTAATATAATAAATGCTATTATTTTTATAAACGTTAAAATAATTTGTTGCAGACCACATGCTAGTGATGAGACCAGCTGATACCAGTTATGAACAAAAAAGTTTCACAAGCAGAATCACTTCTTTCTCTCTTCCAACTTTCCTCTTCTTTCCCTCTTCCTACACATTCAATAAGCTAATGAAGAAGAGATGGATTATTCTTGCCATCTCTTGGAGCACCTTTAGAATTAAACAAAGAGCCACAGGTTGCTTACTCCCAGTTTAAATTCCTCCAACAATAATCAGACAGCACTCTTAAAACAACATGAATGAGCCATAGCTCTGGCTACTTCTGTGTCCCAATTCTGAAAGCAATTTCAGAACATCTGCTACGTATATCAGATTTAGAGAGAAGCAGAGATAAGGGGAAAACTGAGAGAATGAAAGGGAATTCCTCTCATCCCTCAGTTTGTGGTATATTTCAAAGGAGGTCAACCATTTGTTGCTCGAGTAAATATAATGGTTCATACTAGCACAAAGTTCCATACACGTAATGGAACTTCATGTTATTTATAAATTTTGCCCTATGGCTAAATCTTTTAGATTATTGTATTTTCAGATAGATGCTCTGATCTAAATGTTAATATTATTACAGTCTAAATGTTAATATTATTACATAATTGAGAGGCCTCTGACTGTTCATGTTTGAATTTTAAAAGACAAAGCAATTGAAAACTAGGCAATCTTAACTCTGTTACTTTAGACTCAGGTATAATAGTAGTAATAATAATACTCATAAATAAATGTGATTAATTTTCCCTTAAACAAAAAAGGCAAATTAAAAGAATCAGCTTACTTCTTCCCACTTTTGTAGTGACAAGATTAAAAATTAAATTTATACATATTTCATTTCTACATAATAAACCCTTTTCTAAAAAAAAAGAGAAAATACCACAGTTCATCTAATTAAATCAAAGAAAATTGCTTGCAATGTTGTTACGGTATTACAATTAGATGTCTGCCAAAACCAGCCACTTGAATTCTTAAATACTACTTCAGTCTAAAGGACAAGATGTAGTTTTCATCATTTGGGGTTTTGTGTGATATCATGAAATATCATTTTTGAGTTCCTGCACTATTAGATTAGTTAAGATAAATCTTACCAGAGCTCTGCATTTTATTAATACTGAGAAAATAAATAATAAAAATCAGTAATCAGTAACCTCCCAGGTTAGTATACTGCATGCATTACAAACTTATGTATAAAGATGAAAATAATGAAGTGGATAATTTTTTGCAGTGGGAATGCTACATTGCAATGTCAAGTAAGAGGCAATCACTTTTGGTTTAATTGCTTCACTTTGGAGAAAAATGCTAGGCTGGGGACCAGCAGGCAGGTTTTTAAAAAAAGTAATTTGTTTATTAAAGGATGATATCTACCTGTCCCTATTCTTAGCTAATGGGATATTCAGATAGTGAGTGCTAACAGGAAACAGACTGTGCAATTCAAAAGAGGTGCAGGTTACAACCAATGAACCCATCTTGATGTCATTAATGAAGCTGGTCCTACTTAAGGCTTACACAACTACTTTAACAGCTGCCCTGGTTTGTCTTCATGTGTGGCTGCAGACACAGGCAACACTCATACTGGGACTTTGTTGTACATATGCTACATACATTTACATTTTCTTCTGTTAAGTTGTATCTGATTCTCAGAGACTGCCTGGGCAAGTTTTCAAGGTTTTTTTTAGAAATGGCTTGCCATTGTCTCCTTCCTAGGGAGGAAAGAAAGTGACTGGCCAAAGGTCACCAAGCTTATATTCACACTATCCTAGTTTCTAGCCTGGAGCTTTAACTATACCAGACTTGCTCTTATGGTAACAAGTTGTATGAAGCATTTCTTTCAATGCCTTTTGCACAGGAAAGTATTATCAAGGAGGTGATGCAAGGCAACTTAGATTTATCTTGATGAAACAAATCTGCATGTAGAATTGATATGGTTCTCCTCTTTGAAGCAAAGAGGCAGCTTTGCATTGCCTTGAAACTCACTTTATCTCCTCTCTTTTTGCACAGGCACAGGACTGTTGTGCTTCTTCTGGCTTTGGAAAAGGTAGAAAAAAATATTCTCCAACAGCACATAGTGAAGCTTGGCAGATACTGTTCCCTTGTACCAAGGAAGCGAACCAATGTCACTTTATTTCCTTCTAACAAAAGAGGGGGCCCAATTGCTTTGCAAAGCAGCTTCAAGGAAGTGTTTCCTTTGAACTTTTGTTTAAGCAGAGCAACTCTTTGAAGATTCACCCAGTACTATTATCAGATTCAAAGAAAGTTTGGTTTTTGAAATACAGTATTTCTTTCTCTCTTAACTAAGACAACTTTGTCCCTTCCTCTAGAATTTAAATTCAGTACAGACTAAACATGATCAACAATGTAGAATCCTTGCAGGAAACCTAAACTGGAGCACACCGGTTAAGAGGCAAAGATTAATGTTGTTGCTATTTCTCAAATCTTTCCTGTTTCTCTACTTTATTCTCAGGATAGTTGAGATTGTTTAACAGTTTCTTGCTCTGTTTCTGAGCTATTGCTGGAAGGTGTAAAAGGATTGCTAGGATTGTAGGGCTCTTGTTATTGTTACATATTTCTCATTTCACATATCAATGTCTCTCTCCCTGTCCAGCTTCCCAGTCTGAGAAAGCCAAAGCAAAGGAATTCTCTCATTATGGCTAGACAGAAAACTTTACAATAAGAGTATTTATGTATGCCCTTTAGTCACCTTGAAAAAGTGAACAAGGAGCATACATGAGAACAAGTCATCATCCATGACAACACATATTTACTCTTCAGGAACTTAACTCACATTCAGTAACAGAAGCAGCTTTCCAGACTCAGCACACCTTGAAAAATTACTTTATTGAAGACAAGAAAAATGTTATGAATTTGCAGAAGACTAACCTACTGCAGAACACAGGAATCAAATGTCTGTGACAGAGAGAGAGAGAGAGAGACAGAGACCCTGACCAAGCAACTGACCAAGGTTTAAATCCCAGACCTTTTTTCTTCTGCCTTTCATTTTATATCAGTTGACTTTTGGTTCTTTTTATTCCAGCCTTGAAAATTTAAGACTATTGCCCTAGGTTTACGTAATGGTTTTGTTTGACCTGATAATCACTGGTTCCCACCTCAACTTATGCTATACTTGTTTCTCTTTCCTTTCCTCCTTTGATCTGAAGGTGCATCTCCCTATCACTATTTGGTCATGGGAGATTATATGATATTGTGCTCTTATATCTATTTCCATTTCTTCATCTGATGAAGCTAATAATGGGTTTCTCATTTAAATTACTCTGTCTTCCTGCCAGGGGATTTTAGAAGCTTAATGTGGGGAGAGGGAATTTTCATTTCTTTTTTTGATTGAAGTCAGAGAAATCTCCCCACTTTCCAGGCTCTCTTAATTATCTTTCTTCCTGGCACCAAAAAGAGGGAGAAAGACAATTTTTACTTCTTCCTATTCACCAAAAGCTGCTGTCATTCCAGAACTTTTCCCTTTAGCTTTGGTCAGAGTAATCTCTGTCTGTCTTTCATCAGATGTACAAATATCTCCCTTCTTTCTGCAAATCAGCCCCCTGGACCTTCAGAGATATAACTGCTGGCAGGTGCTGCAATGTGGACAGATAGATCATTTAAGTTTCTGACGGTATTATAAATTGAACTCTCCAGGGAGGAAAGGGACATATTCATCATCTGGTTTTTCCATGACTGTTCTCTATCTAGTAATCCTTCCCAGGAATCAAATATTCTAGCCTGTCCTGCCCACAATGAGAGTCCTTAGTTTGCTCTGATTTACCTCTCACTAATGTGGGGGCAGATATGAGAAAGGCATTGGAAGCATTACAGGAACAAAAGAGAGTGATAAAAAACCAGCAGCTGCACATAAAAGGCTATGTCCAAGTATAGGAGGAAATAATAATGTTATCCAGATTTTTTAGACAGTCGTATGGAAAGGACAAATCTCATAGAAAGGCACATGTGTTCTCCAACTGCCATAAGGATGCTTGTATGGGGTTTTGGCATGATCCTGTTGATCCTTGAGGAGGTGTTACATAGCTTGCAGTTCCTGGAGAAAATAAGAAAATTCCAGTAGAAAGAAGAAAAAGGTAAAGGAGACCCTGCCAGTCATGACCAACTCTAGGGTGTGGTGCTCATCCCCGTTTCTAAGCCGAAGAGCCAGTGTTTGTCCTGGGACAATTCCATGATCATGTGGCCAGCATGACTGGACACCGAAGGCGCACGGACACTGTTACCTTCCCGCCAGAAGGGGCAGTACCTATCTATCTACTCACACGCTTTCGAACCGCTAGGTGGGCGGGAGCTGGG
>JANHZU010000210.1:123994-144098 GCA_032468055.1 Acrochordus granulatus
TCTCATCCTAGCTCCAATAAAAGTTTTCAGGTGCTTCAGCAGTGCTAATTAAGACACTAAAAGAAGATATTAGGCTGCAAAAGAAGACATGATACTTTGTTGAATCAATGGGAAAATACTGAACACATCAACATTGGTCAGAAGTTCATAAGAACTAGAGAGTAGCATGTGGTCTATTTCTACTTCCTGTTCTTTGGCCATTCGTCTTAGCTAAATTTTTCTTAACTTGTGTGCTAGGAAAACCTCCAAGAATTACAGAGTTTTGCTTTATCCCAAAAAAAGCCAATTATGTACTATTCTTTGACACCATGGAAGGAAATATACTCTCCGCACCCCACCCCAAGTTTATCTGAAGATCTTGAAATACTGTACATGACCCAATGTAGTCTCTTATTAAAATTGTCCCATGTCTTACTAGAGGATGTTGCATGTCTGTTTCTTAAAGAATGGAACTCAGTGTATTAAATGCCAATTGCTACATTGTGATGAAAAGTAAAAATACTTAAAGGATGAAGTGTGGTTAATTACTATTAGTAGCAATGTGACTCTTATATGACTAATAATATGAGAATGAGTGGATGAGGAAGCTTGATGTTCTACTAAGAGACTCCTATTCTTATAACGTAGAAAGAAACCACAATAAAATCTGTAAGCCTTATCTAACAGCAGTGTCTTTCTAAGTTGAAGGAGAGAATTTTAATTTCATTCCTAAATTTTAAATCAGAGATAGGCATTAGAGTATTTAGGCAAGGTATGTTGACCATGATGGTCTTTCAATTAGGCAGAATCAAACAGCCATCTTAGGTGACAATTATTGTAGCCTCTCACCTTTTCTGTCATCACAAAAGAGAACCCAACAAGCTTCCCTCAAATACAATAGAATATTTTGTCCTGTTCCCAATATTGATAGTTTAGTTGAATAGTGTACACTGGATGAATATCAGCTCTCAACTTGCCTTTGGTTTAAGAATGCAAATATTTTGTGCCAGACCTACGTAATCAGTTAATAACTTCAATATACTGCTAAATTATGAACCTCTTTAATTTGGCCTGTTTTTCTAGTGTAGATATTTTACATATTTCATACATTTGGGGTAGCTAAATCAGAAATACAAGACCTGGGAAAATGCTAGATGGACTTCCAAGGAAGCAATAGTGAATTAAAGATAGCTGTGCTAAGAATGAAGCCAACAACTGAGGCAGAACAAAGAAGCCTATCAGTGGATCTGCTTCTTGGAATTCCTTGCTGGACAAGGACAGGACTTGTCTGTGAAGACTCTCACTCGTCCAGGGTAAGGACTTGGGTAAGGACAGGGTAAGGACAGGACTTGTTATCACCCACAAGTGCTCCATACAATAGCTCCTTATGAGGAGACCATAAGCAGTAGTTTCCAGTGGGTTTTAGAGCTCTGGGAGCTGGGGAATCACCGTCTTTGCCCAACTAATTGTCCACACATTTAAGGAAGTGGTGTTTGCATACTGCTTTTCTTAATTATTTCCGCAAATTGCTTATTAGCTGCTTTTTGGGTATTAGGAACTTTCAGAATGGCAAGTTCCATTACACCAGGGGAATCTCCTTCACTCCTTAGCAAAAGAGGTTTTATGAAAAAAAAATAAGGTTTTTAAAAACATTTTATTTTGGACTAATCAGCAAAAAAGTGATTAGAACATTGATTTTGGAACGTTATAAATAGACGAGGACCAGATGAATTGGAAATAAGATTTTGAAATAAATTTCAAGAATACTGTCTGTGGAAAAATATTGTTTAGAATTCTATAAAAAAATATAGATTTTAAAATTAAGCATAAGAAACCTTCCCATGGGAAAATGTGGTTGATTAAGGAAGAATGATAAGGGGATTTTGAAGGTTGAACACTAGAGGAAACCAAAAAGAGCTAAGGATTATAATTAAAGGAAAAGAGACCCACAAATACAAAATGGAGCAAAATACTTTAATTTTGGATAAATTCAAGAATATTTGGAAACAACACACTTTTTAAGATTGTATGCTATTATAAAGCTGGATTTAAAAGAGGTTATAGAAGATAATTTTTACTGAACAAGATAGAGACTGAGGCTGATTTGAATGTGGATTTAAAAATGACAGGCTACAAGAATAACATGAAAAACATTACACTGGATATACAAATAAAATTGGCTGATGACTTAATAATTAATACAAATTAATTAATTTATACAAATAACAGACCAGAAGAATGACATGGATAACTTTCTTGTTTTGGATTTACAAAACAAGAATCATTTTAAAGTTTTGAAGGATTTTCTGAGAAAAGACAAAGAGAAAGTGAAAAGAAATCAAGTTCTGGGTCATTATTTAAAGGGATTAAAAATTACGATGGTTAAAAATGAAAGGAATATGAAATTGGTTTATTTAAATTTAAAATATGTTATTGTTTCTGATAATTCTTAATGAATTTTTGTTGAGACTTTAAAAATGTGTTCATGGGTAAGATATGAGATCTGGAAGCATGTATGATGAAGCTGATGGAATTTTCAGAGATGGCAAAATTGACAGCTTTGATTACAGAAAAGACATTATTTTTGTTTCTACTTAGAAACCACTTTGGAATTTTTGCAAGAAACTGAAAGAAATGGGATGTTGATTTTGGGATGTAATGATTAGACATACATGGGATTATAGGAATAATGTAGACAAATATTAACCTTAGAGCAAGACTTTAATGTGTTTGTTTATGTCTGTACCAAAAAATATCAGAAGTCATTCTTTTTTCTTTTTCTTTTTTTGAATTTCTGCCTTCTTTCTTTCTTGAAGCTTTTTCTTTCTCAAACCACTTCTTTCTTGCCTGTTAATTTTTTAACGCCGTTTTAGAAAATCAATAATTAAAAAAATGAATATTGGAAAAATATATTTTTGTTGTAGGTTCAGACAAAGTAAAGTTACTGAGTTGAAAAGAAAGGAATAAAAGCTGGTTTGCTTGATTAACATTAACATTTACATACTGTCATTTCTGGTAATTCTTTATTGGACTTTTGTTGATTAGGATTGAATGATGAAGTCCTCTGAACTATAAACTTTGTTTATAAACAAATAGATGAGATATAGAAAGAAGAGTTTTTGTTGTAGTAGAGAAAGTGATGTTACTGAAATTGTACTTGTTGTGATAAAGAAATCATTTTTTATCTTTTATCTTTATTATACTTCTTTATTTTCATTTTTATATTTTCTTAGTTTGCATTAATTTTCATCTTTGTAATTATAAACCTTAATTAAAATTAGCAAAGTTATATCCATTTATGCAGATCTTTTTCTACTTGGGCCTTATATGTTTGTTTAAGGAACATTCAGATATTTAGATTTCCACATGATAGTTACAAATAGGAAATTCTAATGAAGAGAAATGTTAATGATGGGCAGAAGATGGTTGTGAAGAATTAAGATAAAATCTTATGCATCACATTCAAGGCTGTTTATTTGATAGCCGATCAAATTATTTCCTAAGAAAAAACATCACCAGTGAGTGATCATCATAGCATGTTTGAGATGATGGAACTCAATCTATCATAGTACCTCACTTTGATCAATAGGTGAACTCTGTCAGTCTATAGTTTGTGTTATATCGATACAACCTTCTTTGAGAAAGGACCAGGCAGCTTAGATGGGATCATGGACATTGCAAAAGGGATGAAAGTTTTGATGCAAATGCCATGACTTATGTACTTGAATCAAATGTCAAAATGGAACTCTATAGCTGAAGCATTTCCATAATGCCATCATCATATATGTGCTAGCATTTTGATATTATTGTGACTTCTTGTGGATGCAACTGTTTTGAATTTCCAGTCATGTTCTGTTCAGGAACAAATCAGGCCTTTATCTCTTGCTTCATTTTAGCTATATTAATAGCTCCAAGATAATCACAAGCACAGCAATGCACAAGCAACTTGTTGATACGTGCAAACAAATATTCAGAATTAATAAAATATTTAATAACGTCTCTGGCATTCATCAAATCACAATTTGGCACATTAAAAAATAAGAACAATAAACATGATTTTCTCTTTTGAAAATATCAGCATTTCTCTCTTTCTTCAAAGATGGCTATTTTAAGGTTGTTGTTTTTTTGCACATATGTGCAAGACCTTACAATATTCCTAAAGTAAGAAGAAAATGCTCTTTAATTAGGTTAATATTTTATTTATGTTATATTTTCCCCCTGGACATGTCTAACACAGAGGTTCTATTTATAGTCTTGCCAAATAGCAAAGTACTAATCAACAGAATATAAATTTACTTTTGAAGATAACCCCCAAACAGTAAGAAAAGAAAATGAAAAAAGTTACTTAAATAACATTTACACTTTTCTTTCCCTTGTTTTACAATTTATTTAAGCAAACACTTCAGGTTTTTTTGGATGTGATCTAAGTATTATATATTAGCTTGCCTTTTGATGTTAAAAAGTGAAGGTTGCTACCTATACTTGCTCTGAATCTCAATTCTCTTCGTTTAAATGGCCAATTCTGATATTATGGTATATTTCTAACATTGTTTGTGCTTAGCTGAAGATACCACATTAGTTATATATAAGTACAATATTTAGGAATTGCACTCCTCAGTTTGAAAATTATATGTGGGTTTCCAGTTCTGATAGTGCAAAAATGAAGATATTGCCACAAATTATTTTATCTGGGACAACTTTTAACATTCAAATATCCAGACTAAACTAACCCTAGCTGTTAGAACAACAACCCAGACCAGGTCTTGGCAATATGTTATGCCTATATTTTTTTATTAACCTCACTGGAACATATTCCATTTTTAGATCCAGTATAGTACATTGATTATATTATGTTCATTTTATCATTATTAGCCATTAGAAATACTTTATATAGAATCTGTTGTTATTGACTGTTTTTATATTGCATAAACAAAAATGCAGTTTGTTATGGCTTAGTATGTCATATGAACCAGCCATTATAGTTTACATTCCTTGTTTATTTGTAGGTCTGAATTTTGTATGAGCCATACAATTATGGCTTATTAAATAAATTATGATCAAACAAATTATAGCTTCAGAGTCATTGAATATATAAGGAAGGAAATATTACAGACCATTTTTAAAGGTAAAAAAAATTCAAAACCTAGATCTTTTAATGAAAGCTATTGTTATGGTGTTTTGTACACAAAAAGTTCATTTGTATACAGTTAAGAACTTAAATTCCCCAGAAAGCAATTTCTTAATAGATTTTTTTCCTGAATTTTGTTTTATATTCTGTAAAATTCATTTCTGGTAGTAAATTAGCTTTTTAACAAGCTTGGGAAACCCTCCAAATCTGCCTTTGCCACTCAAATTCTTCTCCAAAGGTTCTCCATATGAGATGCAGGGCACTTACAGGGCAGCAATTAATACCAAGATTAACACTAGACCAACAATCAAACAATACCCCAACCCTGGAACTGCCAACTCAGACAAACAATCAAACAGTAAACAACAGCCTAATCAAGGAACCAACAACAACACTCCCACCAGCCACTCGTATACAGAGAGCAAAGCCCACTCCATTCTAGCACTGATGGTGTTACCTACTTGGGTAATGAAAGACCTGCAAGAAAACAATCAAGCTCAGAGAGCACCAGAGACCCCACAGTTCAAGCCTGAACTATAGAATAGAAATATTCTCTTCTATTGGCACTCACAATTATCTTGGCTCAACATTTGAGTGTTATTTCAGCTGACATTCAGTTCTCAACTCCTGAAAAACCAAATGCATTATAAAAAACAATATATTGTAAAATTACTGAGAGCCAATTTGGTTTAGTGGCTAAAGAACCTGAGTAGGAGTGGGAGAAACCAAGTTCTAGTCTTGTCTTAGCAATGGAAATCAGCTGTATAACTTTGGCCAATCACTCTCACGCAGCTCTGGGAAGAAACTGATGGCAAACCACTTTAAAAATGTTGCTAAGAAAACTGCATGGACTTGTCATTACTCAAAACTGGCTCAAAGACATAATATATTTACTATAATAACACTATATTTTATTTAGTGTTAAGATGTCAGAGTGTAATTCAGGTAGCCCACTTTAATCCATCATGAAAAGCAACCAGAAGGATGCTGATAAGTCATGTCTGGAAGACATTGTCATTCACTTCCAGTCTCTTCTGATAACATAGAAAGGATAAATGGTGATAAAATCCACTGAGATTTTCTAACAAATTTCCACCTACTCACAGATTAATTCAATTCTGGCCTAAAAATGTTTTGAATTGATATCGATGTAGAGGGGGGGTTTTAGGTTCATGAAGTGGTATTCTTGCAATGTGTGATTTTATTTCAGATAAATATTTGCCTTGAAAACAAGCAATATTGCTTAAGAAAGAGCAGCAGATAACAGTTATTAAAACATTAATAAGTATTAACCAAAACAGTAGGACAGCAACTGTGCATATTTTATGTCTAAGAATCCCTAGATATATTTTATTATCTCATAGGAGATTGCTAGAAAAATGTGAATATCTTTGGTAACTAATATTATTTCACATTTTATAATACTAAAATGTGACTAGAAAATAATAATTTGTGTTTAATTATTTGGCTTTGGGCTGCTGCTTCTAAATGCCATCTCAGTTTGTAATAAGTCATCCCTCATCTGCTACTGCCCACCTGGGTTTCTGGTATGGTGTCAGGCAAGACCTTAGGGCAGGGGGAGGGATGTTGTTGTGATTGTCATCAAGGAGTCACTTATGACTTTAAGAGGCACTGCACCACAGGTCACCAGGTGTGAGACCCTGTTCATTAGTTCAGGCTCTAAAGACCAGTTGAGATTGTAGTTATACCAGCCTCCTTGCTGCATAACAACCTCCCTCACGGTTGGCAATGGAGTTCCTCACATTTATCCTCCTGAGATCTTCAGTTTGCCTTCTCTGGGAGTGGAGTCGATGGTGGCTCAGGAATTCATGGCCATCAAGATGGCTATGGACCTACCCCAGGTTATCCACAGCCTGACATGGGACAGTGGCCACATATCAGATCTCATATTCATATCAGAGTGATGTGATCTGAAATTGGGGGATCTTCTGGTGTCCTCCTTGTCATGATCAGATCATGCCCTGACTATCATGGGATTCTTTAGTGCCACCATCCATTCAGGGAGATTGGACCATTAGATTGACTTGCCCCTAGCAACTGATAGACCTGGTGGGCTTTAGAAGGAGCTGGGGTTTTTCTTGTTGGTCTGCTGCATGTCCATCTGAATCCTTAGTCACCTCTAGGAAGAAGATGGTAGCTGAAATTTTGGATCAGATTGTGTCTATGCAACCTCTCCCTTTTCACGGATCCCATCACTCCTTACAGTTCACAGAGGAATTAAGGGAGATGAAACAAAAGAAAAGGCATCTAGAGCCAATTCAACTGAGCCAATCACTAGCATTCTATTGGGGATTAATTCACATGGTTTAAGCCTCTGTTAAGACATATCTGGTGGTAAGAAAACTTCTCCACCTTTATTGTGTCTGTAATAGCTATCCTGAAGCCCTGTTGGGTTCTGCTCATCTCAGTTGGAGGTTAGACTTGTTTCAGGTCCAGAGAAAATGCCTGGGAGATGACTTGCCCAATTATCTAGGAATGGTTTGAATCTGTTGGACCTGGTGAAATGGCTTTGGGCTCAGTCATTTGCTCTTTATAGCTATGACCCACCTGGCTTTTTAAGGCAGCCTGGAGGCTGTCTTGTGAGTGGGTTGTAGTGGTAGTAATTTGAATGAGGGTTTTGCTCTTTTACCTCTTAAGGTGGTCTTCAGACTCTCCATCAAGAAGCCATCTCTGAGTCCTGCTATTGTAAACAATTTTCATTCATTATCTAATCGTCATTTTGGGGGGAAGGTGATTGAGAAGGTGGTTGCCAATAATTTCAGAGGATCCTGGATGAAATGGATTATGTGGATCCTTTTCAATCAGGAATCAGACCTGAGAATTGGGGGGTGCAGTGTCTGAGTGGTTAAAATGCTGGGGTTGTCAGCTGGAAGGTTGGCATTTCAGCAGTTTGAGACCCATGCACCACAGTGTAACTTGTCCCAGGTTCCACCAATCTAGCAGTTTGAAAAATGTAAAAATGCAAGTAGATAAACAGGTACCACTTTCAGTGGGAAAGGTAACAGTGTTCCATGCACTTTGGCATATAGTCATGCCAGCCACAGAGCATCTTTGGACAAATGCCTGGCTCCCTTGGCTGTGAAACAAGATGAGCATCACCCCCTAGAGTTGGACATGATTGTCAGAGGAAACTTCTACCTTAAGGGATGGAAACAGCATTTATCATGCTTTTGTATGGTCTTTGGTGTGAGAACAATGGGAGTTGTGCATCCATCCTGAACTACTTAACCTCTTGATGGCTTTCAATACTATGGTATACTTCTGGATCAGCTCAGAGGATTGGGGATGGTAGGTATTACCTGGTACTAGTTTGTATCCTTTCTTCAAGATGAATTCCAGTATATGGTAATTGGAGAGCAGAGATGCCACCTTTGTCCCTATTATGTGAGGTCCTGAAGATTTTGGGGCTTTCTCCAATCCTAATAAAACCTACATGAGAGTCTTGGGTGAGCAAAGGAATAATAGCTGATGGGGACTAGAAGACATGCCCTCTCTATTCTAGCCCCAGTCCTCTGGTACATTTCCCCAACAGAACTGAGGATGACTCTGACCCTATTGAATTTTTGTTAGGTCTTTTAGTCCTGGCATTGTGTTCAGGCCTGGGACCCCAAGGGTGTAGAAGGCCCTATTTCTTGGTTGACATCTATAATGACATTTTTCTCAGCTGGCATACATATTTAATTTTATTATATTGTAATTATCATTGTTTTATGATTGTTTGCCACCCAGAATTACTTACTTGAGATGGGCAGTTGTAGAAATTGAATGAATGAATGAATGAATTATTTAAGTTATAGGAAAACTTATTTTGATTTAATGCTGGAGGAGTTCCCTAAAATTAAGAGCAGTTCAGTTATCTGAGTGGGATGGGCTCTCCTCTGGAAGTGTGCAACTGCAGCTGGACAGTCATCTGTCTTGAATGTTTTAATCTGGATTCATGCACCAATTGGGGGTTGGAGTTGCTGATTTAAATGGTCCCTTCCAAATTTATGAATGTAAGAGGTTAGACAGCTTAGGGGAATTCCTGACCCAAGTCTAAATTGTGTTATAACAGGCTTCCACTGTTGGTGTTTGACCTCGAATTCAATTTTCTTTTATATGCAGTGAAATATAATGTCATCTGCAGAAAATCGCAATGACATTAGCATGATGACATGTTCACAATGATGTTATCATGCAGTGCTGCAGTTATGGTCTTGTATCATATTGTCTGATACAGATATGTGAGATATGTAAGTTACAGTTTTGCATCATGATATCACCATTTACAGTATGTGCTATAATTGCCACTACTTCCCCCTTGCATATGATTATGATCATTTTTGAGATTAAAATGCTTGAAGAAATATTTCCAGTCTTATTGAGACTCCTTTATGTTTCATCTACGCAGGAACATCCTCCACACCTTTCTGATTACTTTCTTTTTAATTTTAGAGATAATTATTGGGACAATTCAAATATTGAAACCATTTTAAACCTAATTCATAATGACAAACAATAAAGGTTTAATTCAAGTCTTACCAAATATTCACCCCATTTGAAATATTTGTGTGGGTTAGATTCTCAGTGATTTGAAACATATTTTACTGAATTTCATATTAACACTAATTAAAATGGATTATTCAAAGGCTAGACAAAATATCTGGAGACCAATAGTTACCTACTCCTGATATAAAGCAATTAAGCCTTATTTTTATTGTGTATTTTGGAGGGGAATTATTTTTATACCTTCTTACCTTAATGTTTGGGAGACAAGTCAATTTCAAGAATTTTCATCTAATTTTAAATATAATGTAGCCAAAGATGTTGAGGTCCATTTTTCTTCCTTTTTTTAACAACATGCAGACAAATAAATAAATAAATAAAATGCACTGGGAACACCACAACATCATGATTTAAAATAATTTCCAGAGGCTTCTGGAGGAGAAGAATATGCAAGGGAGAAGTAGTGGCAATTATAGCACATACTGTATATGGTGATATCATGATGCAAAACTTTCCAGTCAGGAAAGATTGGTCAGTCATCCTGCAATTTTGGTAAATTGTCCTATATATATTACTATTCTTAGCCAATTCTGGTTATTATCATTAAAACCTGAATATCACATGACAAGATAAGAACTAAAGAGCTTACAATATTCTATAAACTGCGTCCTCCCTCCTCAAATCTCCCTTTAAGAAACTCCTATTATGGTCTGATGAAATAGTGCACTTATTTCAGCTTAAAATAGTTTAGCTAACCCTCAACTTCCAGTAACATGTGGTGGTTGCAAAGTACCCCTAGCAGTGAAGGTGTTAATCAGCCTCTACTGTCTCATCTGCATCTAAGAACCCTGCAATTAAAATTAGTACTTTTATGCATGGTCCCCAGCTTGCTGCTATTCAAAAGCTCCTATCAGCATATACTGGAAATGCAGAAGTCCTTTTGAAAGTAAATAATGGGAAAAAATTAGAGGGATTTTTGAAGATTGTTGAGCTTTCCTTTAGGACCAGTTCAGGAGCCCTCTCCTTCTGTCAAAGTACAAATTACCCCCATATGGTGATGTCCGTTCTCGCAACTATAATTTATTCATTATGCAAAGTGCTGAATGCCAAATGGAAGAAGCATAGCACCAGAACAATAAAGACTTGGGAAGCTAATAAGTATCCAATCACTGAAAGCTTAATGTACTATAATGTGCAGAAGCCATTCAAAGGTATAGATAATATGGTATATGTGCTTTAGGTACATAGATAAGCTCACTGTAAAATATCTACTTTGCCTTTTAGTTGAAATATTTTCTCTCTGTGTATATTATATTCGTGCATACACTCATTATAAGTTTCATTTATTCTTCATACATAATGAAAGAATTGTTTAAAATAAATGAATAAACAGGTCAGCAGGGCTTACCATATTACATGGGGATAAAAATTCTCCTGCTTCTTGCCTTCAAAAGAAGTTGTACTTTAGATAATTTTTAATAGCAAATTGACTTAATAACTTTGGATAAATTTCATTCTGTAAATTTGGATCAGCCTATCCCTTACTCATTTTATGTATCCATGGAGTACAATATGGAAAAATAATACAAGAGGTGCATTTCTCTGCTTAAACGTCAAAAGGGCTACAATTCAGTTGAAATCACAGTCTTCCAGCAACATCTTTGAAATGCTTAGAATCCCTCGGAATCAGATGACACAAAAGCAATGGAAAAGCAACAATTTGAGACAGTGGGATTTAAAAATAAAATAATTCAGAAAATAATATTTAGCCTTCACCAAGCTTCATGAACTTATTGGATAATCCACCTACTCCTGAAGGCCAACTAATTCAGCACTGCTCCTCTGCTGATATCCCAAGCCCCTGGAGACTAAAAAAACTTCTCCCAATTTTTTAAGTAAAAGTATAGTTAATTAGCCTCAAAAATATCCTCATTCTTCTTCAATTTTTAAGAGTGCACTCTTTTTTATTACTTTATCGTATCTGTAATTTGCTTTAATCTATCATTGTGATTATTTTTAAATCTATCCAAGTTTCATATATGTTTCTCATTAAATTTTATAATGTAATTAATGGGCTATTTCTCTCAGTATTTTTATTATATTATTCTACATTTATTATGAAAGACACCTTTAAGCCTAAACTGTAGAAAAGATATTATTCACAATAACCATGATCTTGCACTGTCATTGCAGGTTGTGGTTGGTATTATTTTACTGTTTATTTGTTTTATCCTACTTTTGATCAGATATAAAAGTGAAAGAAACTCTCAGGTGGATCACTGAATGCTTACTTGCACATATGTATTATACCATTTTATGTTATCCCTGGGTAAATGGTCATCTATGTTAATTTAATGTCTCACTTTATATTAAAGCTGTGATCATATGCAGATTTACTCAGAGAGAAAAAATTCACTGTGGTTAATGAGATTTATTTCTGAGCACATTAATTTGCTCTAGGCAAGTTGCAATGAAAAAGTCCTTTCCCAGAGTTTCTTATAAGCATATAAATGTTGAAGATGTGTATAAAACTGATTAAGCATATGTATGTATATATATGTATATATATATGTGCGTGTATACCTATATAGCAAAATAATCTCTTTGCAATTTTGATACATTATTGTACTTTACATGCCTGAGAAAATAATCCAAGGCAAACCATGATATAGACAGTATTTGATAGAGCATGTTGTCTTCTGTTACTTTAAAAAAAGGATGTCTATAGTTTAAATGATATAAATTTTGCTCATTTTCTCTTTTTCCTGGGTTGATTTTTTTAAAGAACAGCTTGTTTCTCTGTTTTGTTCTTTAAATCCTCTTAATCCACTTTATATTGGCTTGTATTGCCATCCCTGACAGAAAAGGTGCCAACAAGATGGTTCATTCTTGTCACAGCCAGCCACACACATTAGCAATCCTCACAGAACTTGCCAAGTCTAACTCCACCTCCTCTTCTTCCTGTAGTTTTCCTTTCCACAGGAGCTGACATTAAGTGTCTTGCATATTCCCTGTTATGGCTGTTCCCTGGCAGTAAAGAGTCACGTCGCTCTTGCTACCTCCTGATTTCTTTCTCCTAACACGCCATTATTCCTTTTAGAGCAAGCCTGCCCAGCCCCTCTCCTCCTTTGGTCTTTGTCATCCCCAATGGCTTTTTATGAGGAACGAGGGAGAAACCTGATCAATTTGCATCATAATGTGAAGGTACAAATTTGTATTCTCCAAACCTATTCCTCAGCTTGAATGTGTACTTTTCTGGATTGTTTAACGCAAGTCACAGAGAAAATATAGAGATTTGTTAACAGAGATCAAAAGGTGTATCATAGGGAAAAAATGTGTACAAAAGACACGTTACCAAACAGAATGCGCAAAATAACCTTGCAAAAGAGAAAATATACATCACAGTGTGTTTACTAGGGAAAAATGAACACACAAACATATACATTTGAAGAAACGTACATAGCATTGTTTGTTCAGTCTTTTGGAAAAGATGATAAACTGGTGAGAAAGTGACTGATACTGAAAGTAACAGATTTGGTCCTCCTTATTCAGAATACAAATGTTTAAGTGAGATTCATTTGCTTGTTCCTTAACTGCCTTGTTGTTATGCCTTGAGTACCTATTATATTAAAGTATGTATGTTTGGGGGAGAGTATTTGTATGTGC
Source organism: Acrochordus granulatus (assembly GCA_032468055.1). Classification (NCBI taxonomy): domain Eukaryota; kingdom Metazoa; phylum Chordata; class Lepidosauria; order Squamata; family Acrochordidae; genus Acrochordus; species Acrochordus granulatus. The sequence goes on from JANHZU010000210.1 coordinate 137,274, forward strand.
ATTGGGAAGGGGACAAAAAGGCAACGGTAGAGCAAGTATTGTATTTGTTGCATCTTTAAGCTATTTTAACTTTTTTTAAAAAACACACAGGCAATGTAGGTTTTAGGCAAAGGGCATTTCATAAATAGATTGATCCTCCAGCATACATTGATAGTCCAATATACTAACATCTTGTGCAGAGATGCACACACACACATTCATAAACAAGATATATCAAAGTTATGTCCTATAAGCCAATCACATTTTTTCAGAGAAAATGTTACTGTACTTAAAGATATTCAAAGGACATGCATCAAATGAGTAAGGAGTATTTAGAAGACAATGGTAGCCAATTTGAACATTTAATGCCAAATAAATTGTCTATGGCTTGATAATTGTTATACCCTATGTATATTGTAATCTGAAAGTGAATACAAATTCCCATTATTCTAATGATAATGACATGTGACTACAAGTATAGCTATTTGTAACACCCAATTAAATGTTTAGGAAACATTTTCCTCTTGCTCATTTTGGTCAGCTGGATAGACCAAAAGCCATCAAAGGCTATCACATAGATTTGGGACTGAGAAAAATTCTGAAAATGCCCCTTATCCTGCAAAGTTTATAGTTCTTTGAAATGTTTAGAAAATGGTTATAAAAGAAGAGCCACCATTTTTATTTAATGTTTAGACTCAAGACTTAGGACTGTGCATGCTTTTGAAAACAAAATAAAAACAAATTCTTCAAGAGTAATAGGAGCTGATAACCTGTTTTTAATGTGTCTTAAGGTGATGACAGGAAAAAGTTTATGTGATTTCAGTCTTCAGGAACAAATAATCTTCAGGAATCACCAATCCTTTTCATATCTCATACCCAAATGGGATGAAAGTGTGCACCATTCTGAAATTCTTTCAGATGCTTGATTTCACTTGCTCAGTTACATTCTCTATAAAGGAAGATTTATATTGGATTTTGGTCCAAAGTCACCAGGGCTTTACAAAATAGACGGGTGTCTCTTTCACATTGCTGATATCCTCCCTTTTTCCAAAGAAACTTTAATGATCTTTGCCAACAGATCACAAATTTATTACAGCTTGAGTTAATCAGCCATGATGGTCACAGATGAGATATATGTGATAGCCTTCAGAACCAGAAGTATCCTCTAAGAATACATAAAGCTTTGGACTCTTTTGGAAATGACAGTATAACAATTGTGGAATCTGAGCTATTTTCACAGAAAATAATTAAATTATATACAATAGCTGCAAAGGAATTATATTGATAGATGACATCCGATGGGCGCAATACTGTTAGAGAAAAATTATCTACTATTGCCATCTCATAAGCATGGACTCAAGTTCAGTATAATTCATTGTGAAAATTTGACAACTTATAATGTCTTTAATTGTTCAAGGCCCTGGCTTCAAGAGAAAACCAAAACACTGAGACAAAAATGGATGGGCATGTCAAGTTCAGTCCTTCCAGATTAATTTAACCTGAAACTGATACACATGAACTTGCAAAAGGTGAGTTGATGCTTTCATGAAAACATTTTCCTGAACTAGATTATCATAAGTGGAGTGAAGCTCTTCCTGCTTTGTAATGCTGCCTAGAAAATGCATCAAATGAGAGGCCACAGTCTATAGAAGAAAGGCTTATCCTCAGGTCTACAGTTTTTGCTTTTTAAAAGGTTGCACTGCTTAACAGAAAGCTAACTGAATTTTCTTGGAACTATCTATTTAGGTTACACTCCACCAGCCTTGGTTCTTATTGAGGATAGTTTAGCAGATGGTTTCCCAATGACCAAGGAATTAAAATTTGTGGGAGAAAGAAGCAGGCAATTGCTTCAATTATCTCTTTAATGAGAAGTGTAAGATATCATCAATGAATTCATCTAACTTATCTATCAATGAATCCATCTGCAGAATGCTTCACAAAAAGCATTCTCAAAGCACTCAAAACATTCTGCAACCAGACAAGATGCTCCATGATAAGTAAGAAGCAAGACTCAATGAAAAATTGTGACAGCCTACTTCGTTATGAAGTTATGAAGCCTACTTCAAAACTTACATCCACACTGAAGGAGATGATGCTCATGATAAGGAATGTATCTTACTTATACATTACTTACTAATGTATCTCCAACAGTATATTTGAGATGATTGTCATCACTGCGGCAAAGAAATATGTTTAGACAGCTATGTATGTAATATGTTTAATATGTAGATAATAAAATCCCTGACTGTTCCTTGATACAAGAATTATTTTCTATAATGGATATATTTAAAAAAATGACTAATTCCAATCTAATCAGAATAAAGTGAGCTAAAATAGCTTTCGCCAGCTGAATTCAGTAGCACAAGGAATATTGACTTGTTCCTTTACCACAAAATCATTGAGGGGCAATTTAAACCAACGTACACCAACCAGCATCAAGGTCTTGCACTAAATATTAAAAGTTTCAGACCCAACATCTACATTAGGTTGGGGAGATTCACTAAAAGAGTAAATTCTTGCATTGTGTTATTTTATTGTTCAGTATTGTCATACCATCTCTTTATCATTTATTTCACTCTCAGTCTCCATCTTTCATGATATTCCTCATAATAAAACTAGTCTGATGTCACCAAACTAAGGAACAGAATAAACTAAAACCACAAACAACTTTCCATGCTTTGTACTGAACTATGATTGAAAAGGGATGTCCTTTCTCATTGATGTACCTTTTCATTGACAACTTTCAACTTCTCAGTCCCTATCTGGGTGAATCCTGGATAAATTCAGTCTATCAGAATCTATCACTTTTTTTAAGTTTCTGTGGAGTAAAATAACCTTAAAAATTATTACACCTTAAACTGCAGCTATGTATAGATTGTAGTGAATCTAATCTATATGTGTGCCTTGTTAAAATGTATCCTAATAATCTACAGTCTTTATTCCTGATCTCCTAATATATTTCCTTTGTTTTGGAAGATATTATGTAATTGGTAGAATGTTGTTTAATTTTTTTTAAGGAGGTATGAAAATACTAGCTAATGCTCAGCTCTTCAAGACTCAAAATATTATGGGTCATATTTTAATGTTACTCATAGGTCATTGCTCCATCATATCTGCTTAATGTCACTGTAGGGTTTAGGACATAAGAGCCTGCAAGTAATCATCAAAGTCTAATTCAAAGATGGGGGGAAGTGTAATTACAGAATGCACAGCTTCCTTTCAACTGGATTCAGTATTATGTGAAGATAATTGTTTTCATCATACAAAGAACCAAAATAGTCTTCTTAGCTATGTAATCCATTATATAGTGGACAGAGGTGATCAAAGTCCAAAGGGGATATGCATACAGAGGATCTTGGGACATAATTATTCATAAGTGTGTAATGAACAAAAAAACAACTTTCCATCTAATATATCAAATTTCAATCATATATTATTCACAAGGCCTGACATCATAGAGAAATAGCCTATGGTTCACATTGTTTTGGTTCACTTCTCTTATGGCCCTTTTTGTTTTAAAGATGTTCTAATTACCAAGATGAGACTTTGCATTAACTTTGCTACTTATGAATTCTGTCAGTTTAAATCCTAGTTCACTTGCAGATTTTGAGGTTGTTGAAGGCTGCTGGAACCTATCAGACAATTCATAATTGCAAGGCTTACAGGTTAGGTAGAAGAAATGTATTTCAACTTTTTTATGTACCAGAATGAATCATATACTTCAACCATTCTGCTGACAAGAACTAGTTGTTTCCATTCTGTAGCTTTATAATATCACATGAAGATTCCCTAATATATATTAATCACTGTTTTTATTACAAGTTTAGATAACTACAAAAAAATGTAAAATACAACCAATAGACTACATTTAGCAGACATTGAATTTAGTGGACAAAATCTGCATTCAGAATTCATCTCCCAAAAATAGGCAAAATCCATCAAAGCAGCCCAGGCAATGGTCACTTTTCAGGTGGCCTCAAAGGGAATTTCAAGTAGCCAGAACTCCATCTCCACTGCTGCTCTATACCAGGGTCAAAAATAATACTAGAGAGATTGTATTCCTGCTTCTGCTGCCAGAACATTAACAAGAGCACAGCTGCTGCTACCAAACAGTGCCTGCCATCTAACTCAGGGTCTCAGTGGGAGAGAGAGGTACCCAAGTCCTGCATTGCCACCTGCTTTCTTCCTCTTGGAAGAAAAATCCTGGAGGAATACACGCAACTCTAAACTGAGTGATCCCTTTCATCTTTTGTTGGGTACATGCTTCTCCAAACTGCTTCCTAAACCTGATTTCTTCTCCTTGCCAGGTGCTTCCAAGACTTCTCGGGTTCTGTTGTCATTTCTTTTGCCTTCTTAACCTCATCCCCTTACCTTTTTCCAGCCAGAAAGAAAGAAAAAAACCCTACCCACTCTGTTTTTCGAAAGTCCCATGATGTCAATGCTTAGATTAGCAATAGGGACATTTATCGTGAAGAAAGTCACCAGCCTTGTTCATGTTTGCTATTTACAGGTGAGCCCTTCCCAGGACTGTACATCTTTAGTGACATATCAGATATGTGCTATATAATTTGTAACTGACATTGTGGGAAAAAAAGGCAGTGAGGGATAAGATGCAGCAAAGATACCACAAAAGTAGAGTTCAGTAAAGAAGATGTGGACCCAACCGAACATCTCACATCCATCTGCCATTGCTGAACATTTCTCAGAAATCCCAGGTCAGTGAAACTATATAGATGTTTGTGGGGGCTGCTCCCCCTTCCTGCCTCCCAGGTTTCCTTTGTCCTATCTCTCAACTAATAAGTTGCTGCTAGGAGATCACGTTGTTGTTTGCAAACATTGTTATGTTTGTTTTTCCCTATAAAAGAGATAATAATGTTATGTTCCAATAATATTAAGTTGCAATGTTATTTGCAAGATTGCAAAGCTTTTAATTTTCTGATTATTTCCACAGTGGGAGTTTCAGCTCAATTTCGATGAAGACACTTCTATCTATTTTGGTTATTTTTTTTATTACAGCTAGAAACAACAATAATTGCCTTTAGCATATGACTGAGGAGACAATTGCCATCCCTAAAGACTCAAATCACTAGCATGCATTTTATGGTGGAATTTTTTTTGGGGGGAGTAAATTAATTGAAGGGTCCCATAAATATTCTGTATCTACAAGAATGGTTTTGACTGTGTGCATTTGGAAAGAAAATCTAATCTTGCAATGGTTTCAAGAAAAACATGATTTATATAACTCTCCCAAAGCCTATCAAAATGGATCTACGGTAGGTCAGTAATGTTGTATTAAGAGGGAGTGGGAGAGACTTGGAGAGACTTACTAAAGGAGGAGGTATATTATATTTGCACTTGTCCGGACTAATACAGATTTCCATACATTTGCAATCACTGAAGTTTACTTATTTTCTCAAGAGTATGGAAGAATAAGATTACCCACTATCAGATAATCTCAACACCTAGAATTATAATGTTAAGAGGTTGTCTAGTCCAGCCACCTGTGAAAGATAGGTTATATGTTGGTACAATTTCCCACACAGATTGCAGTCAAGATCTGTATTAAACTCTTCCAGCAAAGGAAAGCCATCACTGACAATCCATTGTACTGCTGTAATTATATGTGGGAAGGATCTTGGGAAATGGGAGAATGGGGTGAGAGATGCTGCTTAGGGAACAATCAGACAAGAGAGGGCACAGCCCATAGCTGTATAATGGGCAGGAAAGAGACCCAGAAGGGACCCTCTCGAACTTCTCAGGCTGTAAAAGCAATATGGGAGATCTGTATATTCAGATTTGCCAGATTCTGTTAGGGGAGCATTACAACAAATTTGTATTAGCTCATCTAGTCATGTTTTCTATCTGGTCTGTCTACGAAGGCTGATATCTGCTGAGACAATCAGTTCTCACCATTAGGAATTTTCTCCTACTGTTTAATCTAAAGTTAATCTCTGCAATTTCTACCTACTGGTTCTTATTCTCTTTATAGAAACCAAGAACAAGTCAACTTCATCTTCTCAGTGATATCTTATCAACCATATTTATATCCCCTTTTCATCTTATTTGTGGGTTAATCTTCACAACCTTTCCTTGTAGGACTTAGATCCTAGATCTCACAGGGAGAGATATGGATATGCTCCAATTTGTTAATTTCCCTCTTAAAAGATGACACCATTTCTCTCCTCATAAATCACTAAACTGGAGATTATATGGTACAAGTAGAAATGTTATGAAGATAATTCCCCAAGAGCAGATAATTCTGCTACAGAATATGCAAATATAAAATTACCATTACCATTGATTTGTTACATTTGAATCCTTGTTATTCAGTAACAAAGTCAAATCTGACTCCCCACGACCTCATAGACTGGAGCAAGCAAGGTCTCCCTGTCCTCCACTGTCCCCCAGAGTCTGCCCAGAACCATGCCCACCCTGTCAATAATGCAATCTAGCCATCTCATTCTCTGCTATCCCGTTCTTCTCTTGCCTTCAATCTTTCCCAGCATCATGGTCTTTTCCAATGTGTTCCCTCTTTGCATTATGTGATCAAAGTATTTGAATCTTTTGTGTCTGAATAGATGATACATAAATAAAAATAGTAGTGTCCTAAAGTTGTGCCCCTTCATATCTACGTACTTGCTCCAATACACTTTTAGGCTATTCTGTTATATTGTTGTTGTTCAGTCGTGCAGTCATGTCCGACTCTTTGCAACCCCATGGACTGCATTACGCCAGGCCCCCCTGTCTTGCACTGCCTCCCAAAGTCTTTCCAAGCCCACGCCCATCACACTGACTATGCTATCTATCCATCTCATCCTCTGCCATCCCCTTTTCCTCTTCCCTTCA
>JANHZU010000210.1:157129-169960 GCA_032468055.1 Acrochordus granulatus
GCAAATAGAAGGGGAAGAAATGGAAGCAGTGGCAGATTTCACCTTCTTAGGCTCCAAGATCACTGCAGATGGTGACTTCAGCCATGAAATTAAAAGACGCTTGCTCCTTGGGAGGAAAGCTATGGCAAACCTTGACAGTGTAGTAAGTAGCAGAGACATCACCTTGCTGACAAAGGTCTGTATAGTCAAAGCTATGGTTTTCCCAATAATAATGTACGGCTATGAGACTTGGACCATGAGGAAGGCTGAGTTTTGAAGAATTGATGCCTTCAAATTGTGGTCTTGGAAGTGATTCTTGAGGGTCCCTTGGACTGCAAGTTGATCAAACTAGTCAATCCTACAGGAAATCAAATCTGATTGCTCTTTGGAGGGACAACTACTGAAGCTGAAACTCATATACTTTGGCCACATAATGCGAAGAGAGAACTCATTGAAAAAGACCGTGATGCTGGGAAATATTGAAGGCAGAAGGAGAAGGGGACAGCAGAGGATGAGAGGTTAGATAGCATTGTTGGTGTGGTTGGCATGGGTCTGAGTGAGCTCCAGAAGGCAGGACAGGTTGGGAAGACATAGTGTCCTGCTGTCCATGAGCTCACAGAGAGTCAGATACAACTGAGGGACTGAACAACAAATTTATTTGTTTATGAAATTCTCACATCTCAAGTTTTTCTTTACAGATTTCTTTCCTTCCTTTTTAATCCCTTGTAATTCAATCCCAGTTTATTCTTTCCATCTTATGCTGCATTGGCTAGTTGACTCAAAGCAGCTAGTTACAACTTTGGAGCAAAGAATCAGGTTGCCAAACTGGCTTAAAGTATTTAATCTATTTAATAAATGCTCTAATTTTGATAGCCAAGTACTGATTTAACTTCTCCACAAGCTGCTCTCAAACAAGAATCTTTAAGAATCTTTACTGTACATTTTTTTATTTTGAAACCAAAAGAGGAGAAGGTCCATTATGCACACGTGAATAATGCCAGTATTGAAGTTGAATTGTTCTACTTCTTGCAACTCATCTCAGCTTGCATGTTATTCTCTCTTGCTTCTTTTATCTAAATGAGGCTTAGCTTTCATATGTGACATTTCATATATGATTGTTTCATCATGCAAGTGCCACAACACAAATACTTGTATTAGATCTCAGCATGCAAGTATATATAATGACAACATTTATGTGATTAAGCTCTCACATATCATTCTGTTGTCAATAGCAATAGTTTGCTGCAGATGCTTCTGCTTTCTGGATGCATATTGTCTACTATGATTATGAACAGTCATATCAATCTGTTCCTTGCCCAGGTTACTGTCTTATCAGTTTTGTGTCATTTCTGCATTAATTCACATTTTTTTAAAAATTCATTACATTTTATATTCAATTCTGTATTTAAATATTCGAATGTTGTGATCTGATATTATTCTATGTTCAAATATTTTCTGTTCAAAATTATTTTGAAAGCATCTTTTCATAAACTAAAAAGGAAATAAACTGTGTGGAAACACAGAGGAAGTAGAACATTGGTGCTGAAACTTATTCACATCCACATTTTGTTTGAGAAGTGCAGCTCAAATGATCATGTGTTATCTAATAATGGTGACTCACAATATTCTTGTTATTGGCAATCAATAGCTCTAAGAAACTAATTAATTAATTAATTAATTAGATTCTAGGACTGAATTTGAGATAATTCTTAGGCCAAATAGAGCAAGTTTTGCCACTGAGTTCTGATTCTTGCTTTGTTTTGTCTTCACTGGGATATTATAGAAACTGCCACTGATATAACCTGATATATAATTTCATGCTGCTTGAAAATTCTGGAATTGTAGCCCCAAAATGTAAGTTTTTCTAACAATAAAATAAATCGTAGCATATTGTTAAAAATAATGCATGAATAAAGGCTCTATTTTTCTGCTTTATCGTTAAGATGCTTGAAAATTTATTTTGAGTTTCTGGTTGGTATCCTCTTGTTTACATCACTGTAAGTCGAAAAAAATAGAGACAGTGCTGGTGTTGCTGTTTTGTGCTACACACCTTTTCCTTTATCTGAGTTTTCTTGGCTTCCTCACTTCCCAGTCTGAAAAAGCCTACTGATAGAAATCTCTTATTAGGTCTTTATCTGGATTTTATCGAAGCATGGATGTTTGGTATCCTGAAGGCCACATATCACTGAAATGATTATTGACTAATGAAAGATAGATCATTTATGTACAAACTCTGAGTTCTCATGAACATTTCACAAAAAAATATTTTCTTCTTTTTAAAAAAAGAAACAGAAGGAAATTATTTTCTTCCATCAATTTGTATAAGAAGTGATGGAAAAAAATGTGACTTTTTTTCTATGTACCAATTTTTAAAAAAAGAATCAAACATGTAATGTTTGTTTGTGGGAGTAGATTGATAATTTTTTCAAGCCTCAATATGGCCATACTTTATAGTTATCCCAACCAGCTAAACTACCTGAACTGGTTAGATGGGGCTCATCACAATTTATTTCATTCACATTCCAGTTATGAAAGATGTACAGATGGTGCTTTTTTCACACTCCACTGTCACTCAGACCATCTCTCACATTTGCATTTTTTTAAAAAAAGACACTTACATAATCATATGTTCTCACACTGGAACCTTAAAAGACCCATTATTTCCTAGGCATTGCAATACATGCAAGCAAAATCAAGTCAGAGGTACTGCTAAATCAACCCTTGTATTTTGTAGCACTTATCCTGTTAATCAGAATAGACTAGACTTTGATACCAGAAAAATCAAACCCAGGACAATGATTTGTTATTCAAATATACACATGGGTCTCTACTGGACAGATATCAAGAACTGTCATTGCTTGATGTCCATTAAAACAATTCTTAGATCATGGAGTTTTTAATATTTATTTGATTTATATTGGTGCTACCCTTCATTGTTGTCATTGACTATTCAGTTATGTTAACATAGACATTTCAGTGTTAAAATCTAACCACTGAAAATGCTCTTGAACATCTCTGTTTTCACTATCTTCCTTAATATTGGAGGGAGACCACCATGCGCATTTGTGAGGAAAGCTATCCCTAGTAGGGGTTGTGATGGAGAAGCATTGATTTCTGGGTCATCTGCTATAAATCAATCATTGGGTGAACCCTCAACACATTTGAAACTCCAAACCAACTACAAGTACCATTTTTAAATTATACCTGGCAGCCTACTGATAATCAATGCAGACATTACAATGCAGACTACTGCTGTAATATATAAATAATTATTGTGATTCCCCATCAGACTGAATATATTTTGCATCAATTCTAACTTTTCATTGTGAGGAGGTGGTATTTATTAAAAATGGATTGTAACATGTTATCAGGAACTTCCTTCCTTCCTTCCTTCCTTCCTTCCTTCCTTCCTTCCTTCCTTCCTTCTCAGACTTATTAATAAATATAATCACTTTACTTATTGTATTACTGCCTCCTGAAAATAAAAAATGCACCAATGATATTTTGGCAGTCTTTCTTCCAATTCATGTATGATAGAGCTCATATTGCCCAGCACCCTGTTCATTTCTTAAGAATGTAATGGATGAAATCTATTAAAAATAATATTGCATGAATCTACTACTGGGCCCTTTCCCACCACTCTAATGATGTGCTTTTCTCCCACCCATCCATGAAATAGGAGGACAAAGTATTGCTTGGAAAACTACTGCCTCCGTTGTGTCCCTCTGGCTGAACTTGCAAAATATGGATGGTAGATGAGAAAAGAAGCATCCACACATGCTGATGCTCTGCCTTTCCTGCTCTTTCCCTTTTGTTTCCTCTTTCTTGAACATGGCTGCTAACAGCAGCAGCAAGAAGTCACCATTATACCCAAGCCAAGTATGGTTGCTTTCAAGATTACTAGTTAGCTGCAGCTGTGGCTGCTGCAGCTGTGGCTACTGCAACCAGCAAATATTATCTCAAGCAAGCTGAAGGTAAGGGAAAAGGTAAAAAGGAAAGAAGAAGCAGGGAATGTGAAAGTTTCATGCTTGGTGGGAATAGGGGAGATTGGCAGGTTGGAGAAGAATAAGCAGTGTGGATAGAGCATATTATTACAGGAAAACTGTCATGGTAGAAAATGGCAGCAGATTGCATGGTGTGAATAGCAACCTCGTGAAAGGTATTCCACAAGGTTGTTGTTTCCCTGATTCTAGGGGGAAAAATCAGTTGCTGGGTAGGTTCTGGCCTCTCCAGTAGCCAAAGAGAAATGGCCACATAGGAGCAATGCCCTATAGCTAGATGGGATGGAAAGTCCTACAGTAGGCCAACTGGAACCCTGAAAAGTGTTACATTCCTTCATGCTTCTACAGGCAAGGTACCATGTTCCCATAGAAGTCAGTTTGTTCTACTTTCCAATGGTTCTTGCTGGACGATTTTGAGACAGATTTAGCCTGCCTCTGTAGCAGCCTGGCATCAAAACTGAGGATCCATTGTGAGACTATGTCCCCCATAAAGAATAAGTAGGTAATTTGATTATTAGGCAAGGAAGCTGTGTGGATGAGTCTTCAGCCATCTGTTTAGATCCTGCAGAGTTCAGACTTAAATGTATCTGTGTACTTTTATTAGCACACTGTTGCCACATAACCTGCAGCAACATGTGGGCAACTTTTGTTCTTCCTCACTCCCCAGCAAGAAGTGAGTCATCCTAAACAGTACCTTGAGGCAAAGTCTGCCAACAAATCAGGACAAATAATAGGTGTTTTGTCATTCTTAGCGCCGAAGTGTAGGGTTAGACCTGAATGTGTACCCAAGTTCAGTTCAAGGTTACTTCTTGTTCTCCACTAATGCTTTTAGCATCCTTTCTGCCACTTTATCTTCTGCAGTTCTTCAGTAAACCAAAGAGCACCTCAGACTCTGTGGACCAAGAAATGCCACTCTGGAGCAAACCTGTTAAGCACCTTGTATACCAGACATCCATTATTCATTTGATGGACTGCCTTCCAGATTGCTCACAAAATCCCTAGGTGCCCACTGGAATCTAATAGGATCCATCTGGTGCACAGGGAACTATCTGAATTGTCATTCACACACACATTCTTTCTCCAGTCAAGTAAACAATACCTCTAAGAGATTCTGTACATGGGAACCATTCAGGGTTGTTTTGCTTTTCAAAATCATGTATCCCTTGCAGGATTGCACCAATACAACTTTATTTTATCAAACCAGATGTTGCAAATCTCTGAACTAATCCATGTTTGACTAAAACGAAAAGGAAGAAAGCAATTTATGTCATTTTGTCTCTAGGTAGAGCTGGGTGTTTCAAAACACTATATTGAATGTCATGAAAGACTGAAGCCCATTGGATGCATGTGGATGGTTGATCTTGGATCATCACCATGTCCCTGTATCCTGACAGTATCATGGAGCCTCCACAGGTTAACTTCCAATTCAATGACTGCTTCACAGGAAATGCTGCAAAAATAGATTACAGCAGTGCTTCTCAACCTTGGCAACTTTAACATGTGTGGAAGTCAACTTCTAGAATTCTGCCGCTCGCTTGCTGGTGAGACCAGAATGAGGCCAGAATTCTGGGAACTGAAGCCAACACATCTTAAAGTTGATTTACAGCATTTCCTCTGCACTCCTGGTAGGAAGTTTCCTATTGGTGGGGAAAGCCTATAATACAGCTTACCAAGTCCTAAAATTTCAAGCTTCTCTCTTGAATTCAGAACCTGTGGCACCTTGTTATCTTTTTTTCCTATCACAATTCAATCACTGAAGTACTAGCAAGTCATTGCATAACTGCTCCAGTTAAATTCAAGAAATGGAAATGGAAATAGTGGATTTGTTTTAAATCGTAAAAGTAACTTTTCATGTGAAACATTAAATGATGATCCCAGTATTATTAAAAAGAGGTTTTTGCATGATTTTCAAACAGCTTCTAAAAAAATGAAAAGTTCAGCCATGTATGTGCATCTTGCAATTCTTCTGCTGAGTAATTTTTCTTCAATTCTAGAAAGCAAATTATAAAGGTTCATGGAGTATGAACATTCAGAAATGCATCTCTAGTAATTAGAAAAATTGTATTTAAAAAGTTAAATCCAATATAAATTTAAGAGAAGTGTAGAAGGAAAAGCATCTAGAACATTTATGTTCCCTTGACCATCAAGAGGTTTACTTTTTCAGTAAAGGAGGAAAGGGGCCCTGAAACAAGAGTTTCTCTCATCCATTCTGTGAATAGAAACCTATATATTATGTATTTATTTATTCATACATACATACATACATCAAATTCATATGTCGACCCATCTCATGAAAAATTACTCTGGGCATAAAAGTCATAAAACAGTAAACATAAAAAATAATCATTATTAAAAAATTTAAAAATCACAAAACTAAGAGAGAATGGATGTTAATAACAATAATAGAGCCACCTCAAGATTTTGCCAGTACCCTGGGATCCCAATACCTTATGACAATACCAGGTTGTGGGAGATTTTTGGGAAATCAGCTGGGATGGAGCTAACCCCACCTTGAAAGGAGAATATATCATAAAGTGGTTGCTGTGGCAGAAATGACCTGCTTCTTGAGATTGCCATGTGTAGCAGCATCCACAGCATGGGTGTGCCTCCATGCCATGAAGGGTTTCACTGGTCAAAAACAGCACCTTGAATTGGATCTGGAAGCAAACTGACAAGCAATGCAGCTTATAAAACAAGCATGACCCACCCCGGCCTTCTTCTCCAACTCAAACAGGCTGTCTGGCTGCCTCCAACCCAGATCTTCCTCCAGCCCAAACAGATCAAAACCTAGTGCAACAAAAATCCAGGTAAGTGCCAACCCAAACATACCTCTGACATTCATTCAACATAAACACACCAGCATTCAGCATATATATATATACTATTTATATATATACAGTAGATATATGTGTGTGTATATATTTACAGAATATATATATAGTACATATATATATACACAAACACACACACATTTTATTAAAATTGATATTCTTTTTTCCACTTTTGTGGAGAAGGAGGAGGTGGAGGAGGAGGAGAAAGAAGAAAGAAATCCATTTAGTATTTTTGAGCATCGTACAAGCAGTCATCCAAGCCCCATACTAATTTTGATGTGAACCCCATGAATTCATGAAATGTTATACAGACACCTAATTTTCTACAATACTTAATTATATATGTTCTAATGCAGTTTTTCTAGGAATTTGCTTACCTAAATAATACTATTAATTTCAATTGGCCTACTCTACCCATTCAAGTTTTAATGTTCAGATCCAATGTGCACAGATAAGCCATCTTAGCATCAGATCTGATTTTCTCTGTTTTACATTCAGCTCATTAAAATTCAGACTTCTATCATAGCAGGTACTTTAGTCATTATTTCTTCAATATTAATGTCATTGTTTCCTTATAGCTCCTGTTGTTCTGTGGCCCTTGTCTAATCCCATATGTAGCATGTTTATTAGATGTAATATTTTATCTCTCAGCCTCAGCCTCTGACACTATCATTTCATTCTTGTTTCAATAAAAATGATCTCCGTTATTCTCTTCTACATCCCCATTGTCTGCACCATCACCATCAGCCCTGACAAGAGCTAATAGCTTTCTTTATCAGAAGAGAAAGTTAGTGAGGTGTCCATCCAAAATACAAATTGAACTGTAGGTATTTGTTATTTAATTCAATTTAGTGCATAAACCTAAGACTAATAAAGTGATTTCATAATAAGGGAAAGAATATGGACTCACCCTACCCTTCCTTATTTGTGGCCCTTTTCATATACAGACATCCAATCATTCTTTCTTTCCTGAATATTAACCTCAGAAACTAACATAAACGCAGATACTGTGCAAACAAAATAATACAGTAACAAAGTCTTATTTTTAAAAAATCAGGGGAAATTCACTCTCTCTGCCTTTTAATCATGCACTAATAGGTAGAAATGGTAACTGACAGTAACACAATATCAGCTGTTTGATGAGAGTGACTCCACGGGTATAAATTCCAGATGGATTTTCTGGGACTTCACATATTTATTAAAAATTTAAAAGCACATACATATAGTGCATTCTATATCCAAACTATAAATAGTTTCTGAGTGTTTAAAGAGGTTTTTTTTCCTGACATCTTTAAAATATATACTTTTCCACATATTCCTACTTGTCAAGCAAGAATTAAGGTCTTAAAAAAAAACAAAAACCTCTGGCAAGCATCTCCAAACCATTTAACTATTGAACTTGAGAAAGGATGCCTAGAAAAAAGAATGCACATCTCTCTGTAAGAAATAAAGCCATGGGGAGCTTTAGCTGAATGACAGAACAAATACTTTGCATACAAAAGATCTTCAGTAAGTCTGAGAAGAGCTGTGTGAAAGACCTACATTTATATCTCTGAAGAGATAGTGCAACCGACAATTCTGAGGTAGGCACACGTCTAACCAGTTACAATCCCCATAATAAAAATAATGTCCCCTTTTTCAGTGTGCTAAAAGATGGTTTACAAAGAAATACTTAAAAATAAGCCCATCAAGTTGCATTGGTTATGGCAGACTTTTCCATTGAACAGAAGCCCATTCAGAAGCTGCATGTTTATCTGAATGCATGGCGAGTGCAAACTGAGGACTAAAAGAAGCCACAGCCACGATATTTATTCTCTCCAGTGCCTACGTTTCAGATGAAGAACTGTAGATGTGATCATTTGAAAATAAGTACAATTCTCCCTGCAATCCAGGAATTAAACTAAGCAGATATGTATATTTATGCACGTGCATGCAGGAGTAAAACTTCCCTTCAGATCACACAGTTGAGCACCTGTGAGGTCAGAGAGAATGGGGGGAACATGCAGACCCAGTTTGAAACTGATCATGTCCTTCTGATCAGGGTGACCATCTCTAGTAGATGTGGTTAGGGGAATTTCCTGTGTGCTCCTTGCATCACTTTGGAAATTAGTTCCACACCTGCATAATCACACACTACTGCCATTACCTGTCAGCAAAATTGATGTATTTCTGGCTTAGCTGTGATGTATTTGAAACAGCAGTAAAACTTTCTTGGAAATGTTGTTTTTGTGGGAGGTCTACTGACATTTTTCAGGAACTGCTGCCTCACCACACTTCCTGGCTCCCGGGCTTCAGGTCTTTCAAGAGGAAAGGAGGTTTGAGGTTTTGCAGTCCCCCTTCATAGGAATAACTGTTCTTTTGTTTTTTTCTTCTTTTTATGTGACCAGACAAATGCATCTACAGGAGATAAGGGGCTGGCTGGGATACAAATTATTTGTGTGTGTGTGTGTGTGTTAAAGATAAGGGTCTTTCTATCACTGCAGGCTTTGTAGACATTCAAGGCATTGAAGAAATGATTAGTTGTTGTTCCTTATTCTCAGCAGTTTGAGTTCATTGAGAAGTGGAAATAAGTATCAGAAATTTTGTAAATGCCCCAGGATTGCATGTTAGAATAGCACCCTGAATCTGAGTGATATGAAAAGAATGTGGGACATTAAAAAAAAAAAAACACTGCACAAGGTGTGTAGTGATTTAAAGAAAACCTGAAGGGCTTTGCGGAGCTTTAGGCTTTCTTTACATATTGTGTTATGATTCCAATCTAACCTAGGTCTGCATTTGCATACAATAAAAGGTAGTGGGCGAGCATGGTATGTTTCTTAAGCCCCCAGAAAGAAAATATTAAACTGCCCACAATAGGTTTAAAATGAGTTGGACCTCACTGTATAAATCCTATGTTGTAGTGCTCTTGTTAATAATTGCTGCAATCATAGAACAGACACACAGAAACTTATTTGGTGGTAGGCAAGATTCTGCAGTTATGTTGGATCCAAAGCTTTCTTGAGCCAATAGAATTAAAATATATTCTTTTTTTCATCAGGCTTGCTGGCACTCAGACACACTTTTTTTCCCTAGACAGAAACACCACGTAACGCATTCTTCTAGATAAGTGTACTTAGCACTATCCTGACAAAGGTTTCAAAGTACACCTAAATATTTTCCACTTGTAGAATTATCTAGAGGCAAATCTCAACATGAAATTTCAAATTTATTATAATTAACCCCACTGAAAAAAATTAAAAATTAAAGGCACAGTTCCTCTGTTGAAGGCAAACACAGTTTAGAGGACTATACTATAAATATCTTTTTCTTGGTGCATCGGCACATGAATACATGTTATTTATTTGCTAATTATCTGCAACCTTGTACTGTTGGTTGAACAGGAAGGACAGAAATGATGTGAAATGGATCTCTTTTTATTATTCTTGTTGTTGTTCCTTGACCAATATGAGACAATTGAGGTTGCGGAGGAGAAGAATCGGAAAAGAAAAAGAAAGGAGAGGGAGAGAGAAAGTGAGAGAAGCAGGGGTTCTGAAAGGAAAATAAAAGGCCAGAAAACATCATCCCAGCGGTGATGGATAACTGAAGTGAACCTGTCAGGATGGCATTATGTAAATTACCAAGGCAGCCGAGCAATGCGCTTATGATTACAGGGAAAGGCTGTGAACAATGCCGTAGTCCCCAGATACTACATGCCTTGTTATTTTTCTTCCCTCCATCTACCCTTGGGGCGGATTCTTCCTGACCCTGGTCCTTGCAGGGGGGGAATCATTGAAGAAATCTCTTTTGGCGCAAGGGAGGGGGAAGTTTAGAGGACATCTATGGCATTTCTATAAGCTGGTCTGTTTTTCCATCTTTGGGAGCAGACACCCTCTCAACACAACAAGCCATTTCTGTTTGGAACAATGCTGATTTTTATCTGAGGGAGCATCATGATTAGTGCCTCATAGGTAGCATTCATTCTCCCTTGATTTTTTTTTTTACATGCAAGCTATATTTTGGAATTACAGGGCAAATTTACTACTAACAACAAAGCATCATGTGGCACTTTGAGACTAGCAAATAGACCAAGGTGTGAGTTTTCATGGCTGGGAGAAAACTCTTTTAATAATGTGTTAAAATGAGCAAGCTTTGGATTCAACAGTTAACTATATGGGAGACCATTTTGAAAGCTTTCCGTTGTAATTTAAGTTTTCTGTAAATAAAAGAAGTACCTCTGTTTTTAATTCAAGGAACCTAATACTTGTGCACTCAGATAAATTTAGTGCTTTACTAAATTTAGTAATCTGCCTAATGTTGACTGATAAAAGTTTACTGATGCTGGAGATCATTATACAAAAACATATGAAATATTTCCTAATATTTCAGAAGCTCCCCTGCTGCCAATTACTAATTTTGCTGTTACTGTTGTTGATGTCATCTCCATTATTCATAATGCACTTTCCATCAAGGCAAATAACAAAATATCAATGGAAAAATAATTTAAAAAATCAGAATGTCAAAAACAATCAGTAACTACAAATATTCACACAATAAATTTACAAAATGTATAACAACATAACAATCTAATAAAATTTAATCAAACTATAACAACCAAAATGGCAAAATGGTCTAAACATGCATTCCCATACCTGATTAAAATTGCCAGTAAAAGAAATTGCTTATTGTAAAGAATAAATCAATACATTTAAAATGTCAGAATATCACTTGTCTGGGTAAGGATGAAATTTCACATTGTATCTCATAAATATAATACATTTTGTCTGCTATACTTATAGACTTATGTGAACAATGTTGCTAGAAATAAAGTTACTTTGCAAGATCAGTGAAATATAAATTTGAGAAATAAATAAAACAATAAAGAATAATATTTACCACTAATAACTGATTAAAGAAAAACACTTATATGACAGACAAGGGAGTCTTGAAACAAAGCAAACAGAAGGACATTTGATCTTCACATAGCTCTCAGCTCTACTCCAATCCCGTTGCAGTTTTACATGAATGTTAAAAAAAAAACACAAGAAACTCCAAAACTAGCTGCAAGCAATGCTCAGATTGGCAACAATTACTGGGATGGGGGTCTCCAACTGTCACAGTGGCCCCATGCAGTGACTTGATGTCATCGCAATTGTTCTGCCCCAATTTTAATTCTTTTGAGGAGGGAAACTCTGTTCTAGAAGGAGTCAGCTTGCCAGCTGGGAGGTCGGCGGCCCGAGTTCAAGACCCGGCGTTGCAGTGCAGCAGGGCAAGCACCTGCTGTTCCGCCTCAGCTACCACCCACCTAGTGGTTCAAAAGCACGCAAGTGTGAGAAGATAAATAGGGACCGCCCCTTCCAGCGGGAAAGGTAACAGTGTCCATGTGCCTTTGGCATCTAGTCATGCCGGCCACATGATGACAGAAGCATCCTCAGACGAACACTGGCTCTTCGGCTTGGAAACGGGGATGAGCGCTGCACCCTGGAGTCGCTCATGACTGGCAGGGTCACCTTTTAAATCTTATCTTTTTCGGAAAAAAAATATGAAAAATACTCTTGAAAATGAGGTCTTTGTGGCCTACCTTGTACTATGTATAATGTAACATAACCATTGAGGATATTAACAGACTACACATTTAATGATTTTATGCTTTAATTATAATGATTTAATGATATTAAGATGTGGACCTTTTTACATCGTAATGTATATTACTTTATTAATGTTGACATGTGGTAAATCAGTTTCACTGCATTTGATGGCCTTTTGACTTCACTTCTGCTAGTGAAGACCTAGGAGATGGGCCTCAAAGTACTCTCAGTCTGAGTGCTTCTTGTTGTAGACATGGTGCTTGTCTACGGTGGCAAATAGGAGTCGATAGTGCTTTTTCTTTCGAACAACTTTTATTAAAATGCATTTTTGTGAGTTATGCTGCCAGACATCTTCTGATTTTCAGTCCAAATGAGTGCATAAAATGAAAACAATGATATGCAAATATAGCAGGTTTTGTTGCCCTGATTAAGAAGATAATTCCTAATCCTAGAAAG
>JANHZU010000210.1:251335-262223 GCA_032468055.1 Acrochordus granulatus
TCATCCTCTGCCATCCCCTTCTCCTCTTCCCTTCAATCCTTCCCAGCATCACAATCTTTTCTAATGAGTCCTCCCTGGGCATTATGTGGCCAAAGTACTTGAGCTTCAGCTTCAATATCTGTCCCTCGAATAAGCAATATGATAAATATGCTCATATAAGAAATAGGATTTCCTATAGGATTGACCAGTTTGATCTCCTTGCCGTCCAAGGGACCCTCATAGTCTTCTCCAGTCACACAATATAGTGGCCTGCATAAGATATTTAGAAAGCTTAAAATGTAGAACATTTAAGGCATCCCCCTCAATCTGGATTGTCCCTAGCTTTTGGCATTCAGTGATCTACTGTCTTGGAGCATAATGAATCTAAAATTCCATCAGAGCCACTTGTAATTTATTTATTGTTAATGTAATTCTGGTCCATTTTCTTTAGAGAGAGCCTCTAGCCCAATGTTTAGCTATGAATAATTTTTGTTTTGCCACTGTTGTGTTGTCATAAACATTGGAACGATATGTTTGCATGTTTGAATTTTGCTTTGAAATGTGTGAGAGGCTGTATAAAGCAATCAGGCATGTTCAAAAAGATTTGCTTTACTCTACAGTGTTCAGTTCTTACCTAGGTCCCTTGGAAAAGTGCAATATGTGAAATGCATTTGTGTGCAGACAGATACACCTTCCCTTTCAGACAATCTATAGAAAGGAAAGTTGTGGAAAGAGGAATGTAAGGAATGACATTTGGGGACACAGCCTCCTTGAAGACAAAATTCTCAAGGGAACCATAGACTCTTAATAATTCAAGGTCCCTGCTTTAGTATTTAGATGATTTAGATGTAACACTCAGGTTTATTTTAAGAGAATTCAAACTACAGTTAAGTGTTCTTTTTCTTTCTTTCCAGTATATTTTCTGTTGTTACTTGTTATCCAAAACAAAATTTGTAACATACATGGATATAGTTTTTAGCATAAAAACAAACAAAAAAACATTTTCACACAAAAAAATACATTTTTTTCACCAAATCCTTGAAATGTTATCAGCTTTGCAATGTAAATGCTTACAGACAACCTTGCAATTTTTGCCCCTCCTCCTAACTTTGGATAACTTCCTGTTTATTGTCAGCACATCTAATACTGTCAGGCTTCTGGAGAACCAACAAGATATATTCATCAGATAGACAGTGATAGCAAAAAGAAAGTTACTTGATTCTCACAGAACAAGAACATTACTTACAAATGGCAAAATATACGGCTGCTGTGCACCTGCATTTGTCTGCTTCTCCACACTGCAAAGAGATAACAACAAAGACATGTAGAAGATGTTGAAAGGCAAAGAGTTCTCTTGAGCAAGTGCCCATAATCCACATCGTTATGCATTCCTGTTTTATTTCCAATTATATCCTCCTATGAAGTTGAGCTTGGTTTCATGGTTCTTATGCATCCACAATTTTAATTTAATCCATACAAGTTGTGCATTACATTATTCTATTTGTTTGCAGGATAAATGAACCAGAGGTGACATAGATAGAAGCTGAGCAGTGACATTGTCCAGCCTCAGATCCATCCAATTATTTACAGCAGTATTTGCATCCTCCTCTCATCCTGCTCATTCAGTATGCCCTAATTAAATGTACTCCTGGGATTAAGAGACCTGCTGTGTGACACACTGATGAACTTCCATTCCTGATGATGGCATTGCCATGCTTTCTTTTAATTTATTAATATGTATTCAAAAATGTATCAAACCAATTATCTCATAAAGACATATTTTATGAGCTTTGGATGTACAATGAGATATATTTACATATCATTGACATTAAACTCACAAGGTTGTTGTTGATGTCAGGATAAAATAAGTTTCAGCCACATGTAAACTACTTTGAGTTCTCAGAAAAAAAGGCAGGATATAAATGCAAAGGATTTTATAAATGTGACACTCAATGTCATGGAACTTACTGTTAAGTAAACATGTTAATTTGTACTGCAGTTCTTTCTAAACCCTTACCATTTTTCTTCTCCAACTCTAATATTTTCCCCTTTTTTGATCTCCCAAACCCCAGAGAACCTGACTACTAAGAAAATATTAGGAATATTTTCCAATATGGCAAACCTGGGCTACCTCTATTGCAAGAATTTTTATTCTTATCCTAAAAATCTGAATTCTTGCATCTGCTTGCCACAGTTGTGCAAAGTAATGTTTGACACCATTTATCTCCAAAGTTTTTCCTTCAGAGATCAATAAATTAGGAACAAGTGTTTTTAAAAATTATGCACACGCATATAAGGATCACTGCCCCACTTTATGTCAACTTTTTGCAAAAGGATTGGGGAACTTGGATGTGGGGATCTCATTCCTTTTCTAAAGTGTAATACAATTGTGGCAGGTGTGAAGGACCAGCACCAGGCAACGAGATTCAAACTAACAGATTTATTTAGTCTTGCATGTTTACAAGAATCTGCCTAACTAGCAAATAAAACACCTGGAGCTGGAAGATTAGGTCTAGAGGCCATCAGGAGGAGCTGGGGCTATTACACTTGAGGTTATGTAGAGATTTAAGGTTAATCCAATCGATGTTTGATACCTCCCCCTGGCTTGGCTCTCTCTTCTCCCACAATTGACTTAGTATTCTGATGACACTGAATATTTTCCTACATCTTCCATAATTCTTCATTATGGAGAAGATCTATCTATATGGTTGCAAGGAGATAAAAAATGACTTGATAGTACATAAATGTATCTGTATGTCTGTCATCTATCTATCTATCTGTCTGTCTGTCTGTCTAAATGTCTATCTTCTGCCAATAATAAACCAGTTTTGTGGAACAGCAATAAGGAAATGTAGAAATGGATCCAGACTTTTTAGATCTATGGGCGCAAAGAGCTCATAGTTCTCATCTCGGCTTCCCACTCCCTTCTTCTCCATAAATATGGTTCTAACCCAGCACAGCCAAATCTTCTATAGAAACTGGTCACAAAAATCTGCTTTTTTCTTTCTATGAGAAAAGGAGGTTGGTTTAATTCACTGCAATTTGGTATGATCCGCTGCCTGTCATATTTTTAAAAAAACTGGTTAGACTAAAAGAAGCATTAAAAAGTTAACTTTTCTATTCCAACCAGTGGACAACTTTATTTGGAAGCCTCTGTTTTCTCTGATCTCCCCTTTTTCAGCATAACAATTACCTCAAAGAAGCAGTAGGAGTCTCTTCTACTTCATCTTTTCTTTTCCTAAATAGTTCTCTTCAGAAATGGCAAATAGGCTCAGCCTTTTGGCTCATGTTAGACCATTTTCTATACCTGTACCAACTCATGATGCCAGTGCTATGGAAATGAATGGGATAAGTTGCACTACCCATTAATTCATTAACACTTTAACTCCATACCAGATGCTCCCAGAATAATAGTAATCACTCATATACTCATTAATCAGATAATGAAAATGGTTACAACAATCTAGATAGGTCATGAGATTGTCTCTAAATGTAATATTCTTACAGTACATTTCAATAGCTTTCTCTCCTTTGCGCTTCAGGGACACCACTGAAGTTTACAGCATGTCTTGAAGCACTGTAATTCAGGAGGGTGCAAGAAAGTACTTGATGGTTTTATCTGAGGATTAAATCAGATATGTTAGATATTGTTTCTTAAGAAATCATTGTCTTCCAAACCACATCCACACAGCAGCTTTGTTATGATCTCAGTCCTGGAATTATAGAAAATTATGCCACCCTAATTTTGCTGCTCCTTTCTTCTGTTACCCAGAAGAGGTCCATGCTGCACTGCTGTCTATGCAGCGTTAATGCATGACATTCTAAGAGTCATGATCAGTAGTTCCCTTAGCTGAAATTGTACCCATGACTGTTATCCACTACATGAAATGTTAAATGAAGAAAGGAAGTAAGACTTTCTAGGGAGCAGTGGCCACTGAGGAAATAATTCCTTGCCATGCAGATTACAAAGATATAAGAGCCATCTTTTCCATTATACTTTCAGTTATGTGGTTACCCATGGATAGGCAGAGTTTCATACTGTCTAGCTTGAAGTGTTGAAGTGTTGATGAGACAACCAAACCATATTAGAAAAAAAAAAGGTGGGGAACACTGAAATTCTACAGAACAATACCAAGCCTAATGACTCGGTGCAAGGAGGCCATTTCATTGTAAACTTACTGGACTAGTTAAGACAAAGTAGGTCACCATCTTTGATCAGATCACCTTAAGCCATACCACCATACTGCATGGATTTCTGGATGAAAATGCTGAAGCCAGGATAATAAGAACACACCACCCTCATATTCATCAGGAATCTTAGGTTTTCACCCTAAGATCCCAAATAGCCTAAATGACCTATTGGTATTTGAGAGCTGGGGTGAAATGTTCTATCCGAGGTGATTGTAAAAATGATGAAATGGTACACACTGACTTTTTTAAAATCAGGACAGATAAATAGCAATTAAAAAATATTTCTGCTAGGTTTTGAAACAATCACTTTCTATGTGCAGGGCAAGTGTTCCATCTATTGCCTATGAAAACCTCTGTGTTTCCTGCATCCTTACCCCCAAACCCCTCCCTTTTTATTATGAACTTACACTCTGTTTAACTGGCTGTGTGTAACCTTGCTATGTTTTCTTGTCTTGTCCCCACCCCCTTTTTAGAAATGTACGTATTTCATCACCATTCTTTTTCATTTTTAGATGGATTGAGAAAGCCTTGCAGATAGAAGGTGAAACATCTCCAACATCTTGTAATTAAAGTCCAGTTGCCTTTTTAAGAAACTTTGCAAATTTTTTTGCAATTTTTACTAATGTTCTATCTATTATGCTCTTATAGCACTTATTCAGTTGAAGATATATTTCTGCCACTGAAAAGTAGCCAATAAACTGTTGTGATTAACCTGCAATTGACCAAAGCATGATATCCAAAATGGACAGAAATACTGAAGTAACATAACCTGAAAAAAGTATATTACAAAAGTAGAGCAAAAAATGTACCCTGACATCGTTTTAGTGTTGAGTAGAGATTGATAGAGTGTTGTCCATTTCTGTCCTCCAGAAATTGTTGCTTGCCTATTCTAGTAATGGGGAAACATGGCATTGTGAATAAGCTGTTTAAGCTGTCCTAAGTTTAGAAGAGAAGAGCACTGTATAAGTAAAAGAAATAAATAAGAGGGTCTTCTGTGACATTTCAGATTATTTTCTTTGTTTGTAAACTAGCTTTGGGGGTTGCTAATAAAAAAATGAGGCATTATTCAGTGTGCTGTAAATGTATTCTTGCTTTACTAAGATTTGCATAAATGCCAACACTGCTACCTGAAAGCACTCTCATCTTATTCTGATTTATGGGTGTGTTTGTATCAGTCTTGCAATAAATCTTTTCTTCCAGGACACCTCTCTTCTGCTATTTATTGACCAAAGACAATTTGTGTTAAGAATGTTTTGAGATCTTGCCAGATATGCACTAGGGAATCATTGAGGAAAATACAGAGTGCTTGAGCCAGAATATACTCTCCCTCCCAGAAGAAAAGCTTTGGCACAGCCTTTTAGTGAATTGTTTTATGAAGAGAAGATTGAGATCTTTGTGTGCACATCTTCCCTATCAAGTCATCCAATCAGTTGCAACAATATTCTGTATGAAGGAAACTCCAAAGAAAGCAGTAAGATCCTATTTCTTAGATAAATGTAACTACAGTCCTTCCTGACCTGATAACTCCCAGGTGTGCTGGAACTGAGCAAGATTTTAAGGAAATTTTAGTCCTTACAAAGTCATAAGGCACCAAGTTGGGAAAGACTATATGAGTATTTTCATGTAAATTAAGAAATAATGTGATAGTATTGCACATGCTTGCATTGTTTTAGCATACTCCATCTTTCTTCTTCTCTTTCCTGAATTCTCAGCTGTTCTTGCCCCACAGCTAGGAAAATGTCTGTTTCTTATTTATGAAATCCTACAGAAAATTCTTTTAAATAAATATGATTTTTAAAAAAATTGATAAACATGTTTATAGTTGTCAGAAAAGTCAAAATGGCAGTTGCATCCATGCAATTGAAGTCCCAGCCCTTTTAATGTGCATCACAACACAGGAAAATATTGGTTTTCAGTCTTATGATTGCAACCACTGTTTTGATTTTGGACCCCCACCCAGAATATCATTGTACCCCATCCTCTTGGTATTAAAATATAAGTATCCCATCAGTTATTCAGATGGAACTTATTTCATAACAATATATTTTAACACACAGTTTGAACAGTTAATTAGGTCCACAGTGATAAGCGTTCAAAAATAATAGTTTATGTTACCTGTTGGCCATATTCCCCAAAGAACAGCACTCTCTTCACATATGAGGCCTTTTCTGAAACCAGGGCAACGTTCAGCAGCTGCAGTTTCTATAAACATTGCAACAAGATGTTGGGAGAAGCTACACCTGGGGGAATTTTAGTCTTCTTCAGTGCTTTTAGAAAAACAAAAGCCCCATCCTGGATGGAGTTTGGTCATACTAACTATTCTAAAGATGCTTAAAGATTTTGCTCAGTCCCCTCTTACCTAAACAAACAAATCTGCATCAATTTCATTCTTCGCATTTTTCTAAATTTAGCAATACTGTCATTTGTTCCAAATCATAAAATGCATTATTTTAGGATAAAGCACACAGATACACGGTTTTAGCTCCAATGTGTAAGAGATGCATATTTTAGTGGGAAAAGGTGCAGTTTTAAACTATGTTTAAAATAATGCAAGTTCTATCTTCTTTTAAAAAGTGTCAGATTGATATGGAAAGAGGATGAAACACAGGTGCGAATAAATGTGCACAAAACTGGCAGATGACTTATCTTGCTCTTCTGCTCTGATACCACTGTCTGGCATCCGTGCTACTGCTCACCTAAAGAATAAGCATGAGCCAATTTTTTGCAGTGGTTAAAGGCACGAGGGTGGAAAGCAGAACTTTGGGCCTGTCACTGTCTCTCAGCCCTAGGAAGCAGGCCCTGGCAAGCCACTTTTGAAAGCACTGCCAAAAAAATTGCAGGGATTTGTCTAGGCAGTAGCCAGTAGTCAAGATTGCCTTCAAAATACAAAATTGTATTGGAAAGAATAAGTAAATTATTAATCAAATCATGCTTCGATACAGCATAAGCTAGATTTGCCCATACCTTATAATATTCGCATCTGAAACTTTTACAGGATTGTGGTCTGACAGAAAAAATCAAGCAGACACCAAAAGAGGGAAAATATTTTATTTTTAAAACTAAGTTTTATCTAAACACACTACCCTTCTTACCCATCCTGCCCCCCAAAAAAACCTTTTGCCCTAGTTCCTTCTCTTTTCTCATTCCTGACTTCTGAGCCATGTTTAAAATATTAATATTTACAACTTGAATAATCAGCCTTGAAAATAAAGAGCATCTCTATGCTTCCAAATTTCATGTCAGTTTGATGATTTATAAGAATTTTTTTCCTGCCTGTCTGTCTCCTCCTCTCCCCCTCCTCATTTTCTCTCATTCATATATTCCTCTCCATTTTGTCTTTGCAATGATGCTCACTAATAAACCGTTTCCCTAAGGGATCAAGGCAGGAAATTGGACAAGTCCCTGCCTCTCCCCTTTAATTTTTTTGTTTAGTTTGGATGATCTTTCAAATGGGTTGGAATGCAAATGGATGATGCTTTTGGCAGGTTGACATTTTTTTCTTCCTGCAGAATTAGGCAATGAGCCAGCAAAAAAAAGGAGGGGGACCAGTTTAAAGGAGACATGCCAACAACAGTGCACTCCAGTGTATTCCCACATGAGAATCCCGTACTGCTTGCCCAGTTCTGTGTTAAGGCTGAGATGCCTGGGCACCAGCTGAAGGCCTCATTGCTAGTTAAGCCTTCAAGGGCTTAAGTGAGATTTAAGTGTCTCAAACGGGGCCTTCTCCTGGCCTCTTGCACAAAGCTGTATATTGCCCTAAATAAAAAGCTTTGGCTGCAATGGAGAAATTATTGCTGTAATTATGATTGGCTTCTGTGAACAGATCAACGTTCTGGCACTTTATAAAAGGAAGTGTGTTGCTTCCGATATACATTTTTAAAGGAGAAGAGATTATACGCTGTTCTGGATTACATGAGAGTTGCCCTAATGGTACAAGGAGAAAGAGAATCAACATTGACCTTCTGGCCTCTGCTGAGCCTGACAGACAATCAGTGCTGCAGAAAGTTCCCAAAATATATGTGCCGTTTGAAGATGTAGACACACGCAAAATGTATATTCAAGGAAATGTCATTGTGAAGCATGCTAATTGTTACAGTAAAACAACATAACTGGTATTCTGCATTGGATCAGTGTTTCTCAGCCGCAACAACTTTAAGAAATCTGAACTTCAACTTCCAGAATACCTCAGCCAGCATGCTGGCTGGGAAATTCTGGGAACTGAAGTCCGCACATTCTGATACTTGCTGAAGTTGAGAAACACTGTATATTAAATTACAATGTGCATCTTACCCTGTGCTTGCTATGAATTATGGAAATTCTGCGCAAATAAATATGAAGGTCATCAGACTGAAAAAACTAGAGGAAAGTGATAGGGGCAGCAGGAGCAGAAAAGTGAAGACAGCAGCCACAACCATGAAATTGAAACAGGGCAAGCACAATGTCACAGCTGCCATCTTTTATAAAACTAACATTCAAAATAAGCCAATGAACTATATTGTTAAAGGGGTTTGCAAAGCTTCAATGAGGTGGTTTGATTAGATTCAACTGAGTCATGAAACTGAACCAAATCGGTGATGCAAAGTCGCCATTTTTTCTCTGTCTTTTCATCTCACAGCCTGAACTGGGCACTTCCAACTGCTTGAAGTGGCTTCTGGGCAGATACTCTCATCACCCCCTGAAAGCGCTGAAAGAATGCAGAAGTTCATGTACAGAAGCTCACGTATGCAGAAGCCTTTTCCAACTGCAAAAAGTGCCTGATTCAGGCTGGGAGGAGTCTTGAAGAGTGTTAGTGCAACAGATTTTGTCAATCCTTCACCTGAGTGAAGAAAAGCACTAAGCCAATTCCCACAGTCCTAGCAGCAGGAAGGTAAGAACAGAAGACATATGGAATGAAACATCATTATGGACTACATTTGACACAAAAGTTGAAAGCCCTCAATTTTTTTGTCATTCATATAAGGAAGCACGGTGGTGTAGTGGCTTAGGGATGCTGTCTGTATCGATCAGAATGGCCAACAATTCTGATGTTGGCGGTTCAAGCTGCAGCACCATGTGACTGGGTGAGCTTCCATCATTTGCCTCTGGCTCCTGCCCATCCAGCAGTTCGGAAGCATGTAAAAATGCAAGTAGATGAAAGGGTACCACTTTGATGGGAAAAGCCAGCCAGCAACAAGGGGAGCAGGAAGTTGGTGCTGGACCTACCTGAGCTCGAGGGTGGAGTGGGATCTGCAGAGAAAGCCCCCAGATGCGAATACCACCGGTCAGCTGAAGGCCGGGGTTAATATGCTGCAATGTAATGTTCATTGTAAGCCACCGAGAGTCTCTCATGAGAGAGATTGGCAGCAAATGTAAATAATGTGTAAATAAATAAATAAATGTTTGTCCAAATTAAGCAGAAAAATGCTGTGGGGGAAGTTTGCCTATAAGAAAACAAGTGCCCAAGTATAATCCTAAATTCTCCATGATCCCAGGTGATGTACTTAGCACTTTGAAGGACTGAGTGATAGAGACATCCAGACTCTTAGTGTTATGTGTGGGAGAGGGTTATTTGGGCTCTCTAGTTAATTATTTAAAATGTAAGATGTATGTTTGGCTGCTGTGACTTGCTTCATCAAATTGGTCACTGAGGCTTACATGGTGGAAATGCATAATAGAGCCCTTTCTACTTTCGTGCTTTTATATATGTTTTTATGTTATTTTGGCAATATAAACCAAAATAGGGAATGCAGATTGAAGAACAGATCACACTAGAGAGGAAAATGATATATTTCTATGGATAAATCATAGAATGAATGAATGAACTGAAATGGGCCTTTGAGACAATTTACTCCCCCGCTCTACCCCATTCAGTATAGGATCCACCAGAGCAGATTTCCCCAGACTTGGCAACTTTAAGATGTATGGGCTTCAACTCCCAGCCAGAATTTTGGGAGGTAACTCCACGTATCTTAAAGTTGCCAAGTTTGAAAAAACACTACACTAAAGCATCCGGGCCTGCTCTGTAAAGTAGAAGACATCATTAAATAGAGATAATACACCTGTCACCCATTTTCCCTGAAGAACTTGCAGCTTTGAGAGAGAGGAAATTAAAATGTTCACTTCTTTTCTAAAATAAAATTTAGAGCAATTTTCTGTCATAAAACTAAAGGAGAGAAAAATCAGGAAAAAGTTCTTGCATAGCATTAGTCAAGACATGCTATAAACAAACAAACAAACAAACAAAGTAGATAAAAGTCTGATATGCAAGAAACAACTGAGATGTGTACATTTGAAGAAATGAAGATTCTTTCTGGGTCAAACCTGTCACAATTAAGGAATCCTAAAACTACAGGTTGTGTCTGGACCCAAACCATTTTTCCCAATACAAACATCCTC
The DNA here is from genome assembly GCA_032468055.1 of Acrochordus granulatus. Taxonomy (NCBI): domain Eukaryota; kingdom Metazoa; phylum Chordata; class Lepidosauria; order Squamata; family Acrochordidae; genus Acrochordus; species Acrochordus granulatus. The sequence goes on from JANHZU010000210.1 coordinate 261,881, forward strand.
CAAAAATTCAGATGAAATTCTGCTGATTCCCATAAAGAATTAAGATAGTTTTCTGCTAATTTAGGGGAAGGAAGCTAACAAGAAGAAGAATAAAGAAAAATAAACTTCTATTAAATTGTTTTTTAAAAGATCCTCCTAATAAAAGAATCCACAATGTCATATTATTGCCCCAACCAAGACAGTCACAGGGAGACCTCTCTGGCCTGTTGCCCCAAATCTCTGAAAGGTCCCTGCCCTAAAGCCTAATAAAGAGGAGGAGGAGGAGGAGGAGGAGGAGGATATCATGGCGCATGAAAAGGGAACAGAAGCCAGAGACAGACCAGACCTGGTGCATTAAAGAAAC
>JANHZU010000215.1:0-19977 GCA_032468055.1 Acrochordus granulatus
AGAAATTGGGAAACTCTACAAGGTAGCTGATGGGGAAGCTAACAGGGAAGTTAGCTTAACAGGGAAACGGGGGAAAAAAAGAATTAATCCAGACAAACCCAAGCAGTTTGCGCTTCCAAAAGATCTATGCTCACTAAGAAGTGAAGTTAACTAGGAGTGCAGTCTGACATGCGTCTAGCTGAAAATAAAGCCAGCTAAATTCAATGGGATTTAATTCTGGATAAAGTGTGAATGCAGTTATAGCCCTAAATTAATTGCCCTTCTTTCCAAAACATGAATTGGGCCAAGCTGTTAGAAGCTTCTAATATCTAGATAAAGAATAGATGGAGTACAATCTTCAGTACTGTAAAATAACACTTCTGTTTAATTATTAAGAGCTGGGAAGGCAAGCTGTAGATCCCAACAGGCAGAGAACAGCTGTTAGCTCAACAGAAAGTCATTCACATTCCAAACTTGGAACTCTGAAATTCTATCAACAATAACTGTAAAATGACTCTAGGAACTCTCAGAGTTTTCAACTGGTTTTCATATTTAGGAGAGCTATTTTTAGCTAACTTGGGTTTGTCAAACACTAACTTTGAAGAGCGTTAACAACTTCAGAAAACAGTCTGCAAGCAAATAAACCAAAATGCCCTAGAAAAATAAGAGTAGGTACACACACTGCCTATTTGATTAAGTTTAGCATCAATGCTTGAAGAAGAGAGTTTTTCACTAATGACTCAGCCTTGTGCATAACTGATTAGAAAGTGACTGACACAAAGGCTGCGGTTGTTTGCATGTTTTCCAAAAAGTATGTTCCATCAAACTGGGTTTTTACCGCTAAATACATATTTTTTTAGGCTTGCTTTTGACTTCATTAGAAGCTGGATTTAACAAATGCACACTTCACTGCCGACAGAGGTTTATCCTTCAACCTGATTATTTTTGTGCCGATCGTGCAGTTTTAAGAAATGCTTTATTCAATAGATAGTAAACTTAATTACTCTTCTATTTTTTCTGTACTTTGCATTATCAAGGCAAAACATTATGTAGCTATTTCTAAAAGGCAAAATAAAATGCCTTGTAAGCATCAGGTAAGCCTCACTCCCAACAACGCTAGACTGAAAAATCATGTTCAGATACTGTTCAGACTGTGAATGAGACAGCTCTGTAAGCACAGGTCATGTTTAGCCTGGTGACACTATTTCAAAATAGGGGAAAATACTCATGAAAAAAACACAGGGTTAGCAGGCTGTACGAAACAAAAACGTGGCTTCCTTGGCTTTGATAATTTTTTTAAACCCTGGTTTATAGCTTAGTATGTTGAACAGTATGTTGGTTGTGGTTTATTTAATCAATATGTAAACCCAGATGTACTCTTAGGTATGAAAGTGGGTAAAGCTGTTGAGCTGTTGGCATTTAACATTGAAAATAAAGTTAAACATGTTATACACCAGTTTCACCCTGATTTCTTAAATGTTCAAGATGGATACTGAACTTAAACCTTCTGTCTCTCAAATGCTGGGTGTTGAGTTAGTCCTGTGTCCTGATTATTTGTGATAAATGTCATTGTGATGATCAAAAATTCAGCACAGGTAGTCCTCGCTGAATGACTGCTCTGTTTAGTGACTGTTCCAAGTTACGACAGTATGGGAAAAGTAACTTTATGCCTGGTCCTCACCATGATTGCTGCAGCGTAACAGTGACTGACGTTTGGGGGCTTGACAACCACTATGCATTTACAATGGTGTCGCTGAATCCCAATCACATAATCACCATTTGTACACGTCACAGCCATCTTCCAACAAGCAAAGACAATGGAAAAACTGGTAGTGGAATCACAAATTTGCGGTTATATGATGTCTTGCTTAACTACCGCATTGCTTAGTGACAAGAGTTGCCAGGACTCGTTAAGCAAGGACTATCTATAGAAATGTGGAAGGCAGTACGTGGAAATTCAGAAAGCCACTTCATTAATGTACTTACCCAACAAGAAGATAATCCTTAATTTAGGAAGACTAGAAAGGGAGAAAGCTATAAACATGGATTATACCCCTGGGCAATGTCCAATTGGCCAATTAGGCTTGCCATCTCCAGCTGATACCAATCCCAGAACCTGATCTTCAATAGACATGTGTGTATGATACAACTGCTTGTACATATGCATGATCTATGGGATACCATTCTTCCATCCTCTTTTTGGTTTGCATTTGCAGATACTTTTTTTCCTATTCAATTTCCTTTGAATGGTACTTACTTTCCAGTAGAAAGCTAGGATAGCTTATAAAATATTACAAAGGCTTTACGTGTTTGTCTGGTTTAATACTAAGGTATCCATTTGGCAGAATTGTTCCTAATGTTCTGTATCACAGATCTGATTTAGCCATTTCTCCATAAACCAAAATTATGTTGATATCATCTATTTAAATATACGTAAAAGCACTCCCTCTACCCTAAGGGCAGCATATATATAAGAACAGAAACATATTTGATAGCAGAGGAAGAGGAGGAAGAGGCAGAAGAGGGAGAGGAGGAGGTTGCTGCTGCCATCGCTGCCCGGGAGGAGGATGCTGGGCAGGATGGAGAATGCCTGCCCAAGGAGACTCCTCCGCTGGAGCCTATGCCACCCCCACTTGCCTGCGTCGCCAGTCTGTGCCCGCTGCCATGCGCTCCACCCCAGCCGCTCTCAGAAGACATAATGGAGAAGGTAGAGGGTAAATGTCTGGATCTCTTTTTCCAGCGGCTCTAGAAGGAGCATCTCCTTTGTATCCTGGAAGCCTTGGTAATGTGAGTTCTCGCACTCCATTGCACTTCCACAGTTCTCTGCAATTCTTTGTGGACTACATATACCAGAAAAAAACTCCTGGACATTGGATGGCACTTTACTGTTGAATATCTAATTTCATTTATTATAGTGTTATTGTTTTATTATTGTTGCCTTGCAAATATGCTGAGAGCTGATACACCAGAGTTGAATTCCTTGCGTAGCTAACAATGCTTGGCCAATAAAGTGTCTGAATCTGAAGTATACACAAAAAAGCCACCCTCTCAAGATAGCAGATGCAAGGCAAACGCACTACATTAATAACTACTTTCATAAAATCAGTTGTTTTTGTGTCTGCATATGTCAACAGTGGATTTAGTGCTTATAAAGCACCAGGCTAGAAGCCAGCAGACGGTGAGTTCTAGTCCTACCTTAGGCATGAAAGCCATCTGGGTGACTTTGGGCCAATCACCAGGAGACGGCGACTTCTAGTCCTCCTCCTCAGCTCAACCCACCTCACAGGGTTGTTGTGGGGAAATAGGGGAAAGAAGAAATATTAGGTATGTTTGCCACCTTATCTATAAAGATAATAAAGGCAAATTAACAAACCAATTTCTCACAAATACACAGAAGTGAAGCTCCATTCCTCCTTCCAGCAGATAACAGCTAGAAAGAAGAAGGGGGGCATCAGCTAAGGGAGGGATCTCAAAAAATTACTGTGCTATTGAAGCCCCGTCCTCTTTTTATAGATGTGTTGCATGTAAGAGAGGACAGAGCTTCAACAAGGTGATGGATCTTGACTTTTTTTACACTCTTCCCAGTTGGCTTCCCTGAAGAAAAATAAACTGGATGAAGATGAGAAGGAAAAACTAAATTGGGACGAGGAGGGAAAACAGGCGAAGAGGAAGGAAGGCCCCTTTATTTAGGTGTTACACAAAGGATTAAAACTCAGAGGGACTTATTTTTAATACGGCCCTAAAATCCTTGATGTAATTAATTTTCAAAGGCATCCACACTAACGTCTGTAGCTAATCTAACTCTTGGGAATCTAAGAAATCCACTCGCCCCAAATAACCCTCTCCCCCAGGCAATGAGGCTCTAATCATGAAGTTCTCTGAATATAGTTCAGGTTTGCCACTGTTATCTACTAGGTTATTATTTTGATTTTCCTGCCTTATCTATAGCCCCTGGATTTCTTAGTGGTCTCCCATCCAAGTGTTATTTATGCCTGGTACTGCTTAGTTTTCAGCAGTAATTCAGTCAAGTGCTCTCATCCTCTCCCTAAACTTCAGAAAACCAGATTTTCCGCCTAGCAAATTGGCTGCAGAAGACTTCCTTGAGATCCAGATGGCATGGGAACCAGAGGAGTGGATCTGCGGCAGCCATTCGCTCAACACCAGTGCCAACTCTTCTGGCACAGGGGGGCCCACGGTGAACATTAATTAAGGCAATCTGGCCAAATCACAACCTCTTCTTTGTTCCTTTGCAGATGGCAAAAATGGCTTTCATTCATTAGAGGTGACCGTGAGACAAGGATTATACAGAAATAAATAAATAAAATAGCATTTGAAATCTCATGATGCCTGTTTGCTTATTGAGATCACTTGCCATAGAACAGCTTTGGAGGTCTGGGATGTATTCACCACTCCTCTAATGCCAGCATAAATGGGGCCACGAATGATGTCGCTGCTCAGAGCTTCCATTGTTGCTTCTGATCTTCTTGGTGATTGTGTTCGCACCAATGCTTATTCAACAAATCCAAAGAAAGCTAGGGTGAGGGAGGCTAGTAGAGCTTACTACCTGAAAAAGCTATCCAGATTCTGCATGAAGACAGGAGAGGCACCATCATCCTAGAGCAGCATTTCTCAACCTCGCAACTTGAAGATGTGTGGACTTCAACACCCAGAAGTCCCCAGCCAGCCATATGGGCTAGCAACTTGCTAAAGCTAAGCAATCTTGAGGAGGACTAGAATCAAGAAACAGTTGAACCCCACTAGAAGAACTGAAGGTTCTTAAAAGAAAAACAGGATCACAGTCTTTAATCAAGCAGGAATCACCTTTGCTCATCTGGCTTTGATTTCTGTTGGGAATCCATTTTAAGCAAAGAGAAAAATGGCCCAAAAGAAGGAAAGGTTTTATAGGATATTTTACATATTACCATCACCTACTGTAATTTGAGGGGTAAGTTTCAATTGCTGAAATTTGCCAAATAGATGTGCAAATAATCCAAGATACTGGCATGCTGATTGGAGAGCATGTGTTGTCTTGAGCCACAAGAACTGATGTTTGGGAAAAGACATTTCTGTCTTTACTCTCCTTTCCACCACAAATAATCCCAAAAGTCAGGGAGAGCTCCGCCCTTGTCCCCCACATCTCCTACATGAAAGATAACACAAATCTACAATATGTTGAAATTTTGCTGACAGGAAAAGGTTTTCTGCGATCAAAAGTTATCTGCAAATTAATGGATCCTGGCTAATCAAGCTAATTTTTCAATCTGCATAGATGAAAACCTGTAATTTCTAATTTCTCCTGATTTCTCTATACAGAACTCTTTACAGACAAGCTGAGGTTAAGTAATGTTAAGAACCAGTTACAGGTAGTCCTTTACTTACAACCATTTGTTTAGTAACCATTCAAAATTATAACAGCACTGGAAAGAGTGATTTACGACCAGACCTTGCACATAGGACTGTCAAAACATCCCCAAAATTATGTGATCAAAATTTGAGCACTTAGTAACTGGCATGTATTTATGATAGTTGCAATGTCCCAAGGTCATGTGATTGCCATTTGCAATCTCCTCAGTCTGACAACCAGAGTCAATGGAAGAAGCCGGATTTGCTTAACCACAATTCACTTAACCATGATTAATTTAACAACCATGGCAAAAAAGACTGTACTAGCAGACTGATTCCCTTAACAACTGCCTTGCTTAGCAACAGAAATTCTGGTCCCAATTATGGTCATAATTCGAGGATTACCTGTACTATCTGCTTCTTGTTCTTTCAGAAAAAGAAGATGAGTAGATTCATAGTCATAATGGAAATGATTTCAAGAAAGGGAAATGATTTCAAGAAAGGACATGACTCTCATACAGTGAATATTTTAAATGTACAGCTAACTTTGATTCATGTGTACATTCCCCTCCATGTCATATCAACATGATTATACCTCATCTTAATAACGGGAGCTCAAGTGGCCTTACTTAAGATCTCTCTTCATTCATCCCTCGAACAGTGTGGTTTTTATATTAAATAGATTTACATAACTGCCCCTCTATCAGAAGGAACTTTGGTTAAAAAAAAATTAAGGTAAAAACAGTGTTGAAATAAACATGTCCATCAGTCAACCACACCATGCCAACTCCATTAACATCCTGGCCCTGGTGTATCGGGAGAAATCCAGATCTTCATTGCTCTTTTAAAGGCCAACAGGATTAAGGCCAGCTGATATCTAGCTCTGGGAAGAGATTGTCTCATAAAGTAGACACCATGATAAAGAAGGCACATATCCAAGGCCCATTAGGAGATGCTGTTTCAAAGAGAAGACTTAAACCTAGAGCATGTCCCTCCTATGAGATCTAGTGGTTAGGCTAGACTGACAAAGGATGCTGATAAATAACGAAGAACATACATAGCCCTAGGTTGAAACATTGAGATCCTAATGTTCTCCAGTCTACACTTTCTTCTTTCAAAGATGTCATTAACCAGCTAGATAAGATCATCATGGCTTTGAACCAAGGCAATAAGAGTTTTCATGTATGGCAGTTTTATTATTTTAACAACCAGTCTAGGAAATCTTTGGCCTTCAATGCTTTTTTCAGGGACAAAGAGAGACCAGATTATCTCTTAGGCCATTTGTACCTCTGTTTTCTGGATCCTGTTTACTTCTTTGATATCAATACCTCCATTTCAACTGCCAACTTGCAAAGGCGTTTTCCTTATTAAAACAAGGCTTCTCTCAACTCCTTGATCAATGTGATTATCACCAACTCTTTATGAGATGGGGTGATCCCAGTTTTCCAAATAGGGCTACACCATACAATTGTTACTTAGATTATAAAGGAGGGGTGTCCAATCTTGGTAACTTTTAAGATGTGTGGATTTCAACTCCCAGGATTATTCAACTCCCAGAATTCCTCTATGGTGGTTGACAAATTTTGGGAGTTGAAGTCCACACATCTTAAAGCTGCCAAGGTTGGACACCCCTGTTATAAAAGCTTTTTAGCCCTGGCATAATTATTAACTCATACCTTGAACTATTTCACAAGGTGGTTGGGAGGATGAGAAATGGGATTAAAACATATATACTTCCTTGAGTCTTGAAGGAAAAGTGAGCTGTAAGTTTGAGAAATGTATCCGCATTAATGCATTAATTCTAAGCTCTCACATTTCTTCTATTAAGGATTCTTTGAATGAATTTGTTATCTTTAAAACAGTACATCTGATGCTATATTGTGGTATTTGACACACATGCACAAAAAAAACCCCTTGCTCCAAATCATGTTTTGGAATCCTAAAGAACCTTGGTTTTCAACAAAGACATCTGTGTGTGACTATCTTATTCACTGATAGTCTGATATTTATTGATAGCCTCAATTAACATTTAGCGATTCTTAATAGGCACACCTTCTTTAATCTCAGCTTTGGCCAACCTGGCATCATTCATACTTTGGAGGCCGGAATACACACCTGCTTTTGAGATTATCTGTCGAATAGGTAGTCCTCGACTAGTGACCACAACTGGGACAAGAATTTCCATTGCTATGCAAGGCAGTTATTAGTTAAGATGCTGGGCTGGTTGTGACTGGAAGGTCAGCAGCTCAAGTTCGAGACCCGGACGCCGCGATATGGGATGAGCTCCCGTTATTTGCCCTGGCTCCTGCCAACCTAGCAGTTCAAAAGAATGCAAGTAGATAAATGGGTATTGCCTAAATTGGCAGGAAGGTGATGGCATCCATGCACCTCACCATATAGTCATTCTGGCCACATGATCACAGAAGTATCTTCAGACAATGCTGGCTCTTTGGTTATGAAACGGAGATGAGCATCACCCCTAGAGTTGGCCACGACTGGCAGAGAAACCTTTTTTTAGAGCATTATCTGTAAATGGCTAGGAATACCTGTAGGAACAACATCAGGGTACCTGAAAAAAATAATTTGATTTAAAAAAAAAACAGTTCACCTCAACATTTTTACATCTTATCTTTAAAATGTTTTTTCGTGCCCTTCCACCATCACCGCCACAAAAGGGGAACAGGTACAATAAAGGAACATAGAGCAAATATTTTGAGGATACAATTCCAAGAAATTCAGACAGGGCAACCAATTCTGGCAGCAATCCCATGGCAGCTTTGCAATTTAAGTAATACTGTGCAGCATCTGATTTCTCTACTCAAGAAGGGCTTTGACATTATCCATTCTCTATATCCCTATCCAAGTCGTCAGAAAAATATCAGTTAACAAGCATAACTAAGAGAAAAACGTAAATCTGAAAACCCAATCAGCAGCAGCCTTCAGACCACTGCCCCATTCAATCTCGTTAAGGGGTTTAATATTTCTTCACCACACAATTTAACTAAATCAGAATTAACAGCCAGCTTTGCAAAACCAGCTCCATGTGGTAACTGGTTTTGTTGTGTTATCTTATGCTCTTTGAATCTTTCCCATTAGCTTAAGATTCAGAGCACTGTGCAAACCAGAAAATGAATAAACTCATCACTCCTGTTAAGCGCACGATGTGAACTGAACACTGCCCATGTTTATAATTAACCAGAGTTTAATTGATCAGAATCACTGGGTACCCAACTTTCCAGAGCTCTGTCATGGGTGATCTCAATTGTTCACTATAAACTACAATAATATTCACAGTGGATTTGCTTGTTTTATTTATTTTTTTATTATTTTCTAAACAAGGTGGCGAACATATTTTACACATCTTCCTCTTCCTATTATCCCCACAACCCTGTGAAGTGGGTTGGCCTGAGACAAAGTGACCGACCCAAAGTCACCCAACTGATTTTCGTGGCTAAGACAGGACTAGAATAAATAAAATAAACTTTTATAAAGGGGCTTTAAAAAAAAACTTGGAGGCTTAGCAATACCCAGCATTCAAATTCTCATTGGTTCAACAAACTACTATTAAAAATTATTCCTTAGCATTATCCATGGATATAACCACGTATATCTCATCCATTAACTGTACATGTACCACTCAGACTGCTGATGAACAATTAAAATCTACACAAAGAAATATATATAACTAAAAAGACAAAATTACAGAAAAAACACCTAATAATAATTTGAATGTGATAGAGCTAATACACTAGAGACGTTTCAGAGTTCAGTATAGTACAGGCAGCTGCAAAATTAGTGCAAATACAAGATATGACTAGAGTACAACTCCAAATTCTAATGCCTAATTAATGATTCTGAAGAACAAAGCTAAAAAAGCTTTGTATATTTACTTTTTAGAGTAAATAATCTGAAAGTGTCTGAATGGAGGAATTTCATGATGTTCTCTGGCTACCAAATCAGTTCTCACCCCCAATGGAAGAATGTGCTACCTCTGTCAAGCCATGAATAAATATTACTTTGCAGGACACCAAAAAAAAAAAAAATCTCCCCAAGCCCTCCGTACTTTTTCTCCTCCATCATTTTCTTTGATTAGAGAAAAATACCATGAATAAATATTGTCTATGCCACACACAACATGATCACTCTTTAGACAGAAGATCTCTATGTTCAGCCACAACATTTCCAGTTAAAAATAATTATCAATTTTCACCCCAAAACTTGGTGTCTTTCCAGATGGGTTAGGATCACAACTTCTAGGTTGGCAGATTAACATGACTATGGCAATCAAGGGTAAACTCAAGAGATCCATATGGCTTTCAAATTTCTGTTGCTCATCTCTGTTACTGAATTTTAGCTCCCCGCGTGAAAATGGGTTACCCATTTTTACAGACATGATCTCCATCACTGTGGCTCCATCTGTGTGCACGATCTAGGTTCTACCATCTTGTGATTTCCAGAAAAATCTCTGGTCACCAAGAGTTTCTCTACCCATAGGTGAAGAAGCTTTCCAGATACTCTAGAGCTTTTTTAAGAGGTTGGACAACCATCTCTCCTAAATGGCTTAACTGGTTTTCTTGCCCATTGCAAAAAGTTAGACTAGTTCAGTGTCTGTCAACCTTGGCAAACTCCAGAATTCTGGAGTTGAAGTCCACACATCTTCAAGTTGTCAAGGTTGATAAGTACTGAACCAAGATTATCCTTTCCACCTCTGTAGTGTTTCAGCACAGAATCTGACTCAGGGAAAAGTAAACTGCAAATGTGAGTTTTACAAATATTTTTTTCAAAAAGAAAACAAGAATGTGGATGCAATCAAGACATTTTTGTGCAGGAACCATTCGCTTAGGTAGAATCATGGGATTGGGATTGACTTCAGACATAATGTGGACAGAATCAGAATCCACTGTTCACCCCTCGGCTCATCCGATCTCAGAGATTCACTGCCTTCTGGGAACAAGATGCAAACCAGACAAGAAGTTTCCACTCATTCATATATGTGGAGTTAATTCACAACTTGTAACCGCTTGACCTACGTGGGCCAGGATTTCAACCACACTAAGGCTTTAACTTTGTAGCAGCGGTAGAAGTTGTTATATAGGATTACAGTACAAAACAAATCTGGATGTTATTAAAGGATCTACTAGTAGCATTTCCTTGTAGAAATAAATTGCATATGTTTGCAATTTTCTTTCTCTTCTTGCCATTTGTCACCAAAGAGTCACCACATGAACATTAAAAAGGTGGAGCCTATGAAACTGGGAATAGCTTAAAATAAACCTATTGTATGAATGTACATTAGAATTGTCTGAAATGGCATACAGGTAGCCCTTGACTTACACCATTTCTTAGTGACAATTCAAAGTTACAAGGACTTACAAAAAGTGACTTACAATTGGTCCTCACAGTTACAACCATTGAAGCATCCCACGGTCATGGTCACGATCAAAATTGAGACACTCAGTAACCAACCATGTATTTATAATATTTGCAGCATCCCGGGATCATGTGATCACCATTTGCAACCTTACCAGCCACCTTCTGACAAGCAACTATCAATGGAGGAAGTCAGATATGATTAATGCCTATGTCATTCATTTAATAAGTGCAGCAATTTGCTTAACAACAATGGCAATACAAGTTGTAAAACTAGGCATTACTCACCTAATAACTGCCTTGCTTAGCAATGGAAATTCTGGTTCCAACTGTGGTTGTAAGTAGAGGACTACCTATAATACTCTCCAAAGGACCAGGATCCTTCCAGGTCCAGGTCCTCTCTTTTGAATGTTGTCATCTTGCAGGACTTAGTTGGTGTGTGTTTCCTAGCTACTCCCTGTACTCTCAATCTCTCCCCCCACCTGCCAGTTCCAGCAGGCCCCTATTCATTTAGTCTTCTGAAAGACCATGAATAGCTGTCTCTTCCCTCAAGCTCTGGGCTAGGGTGAGGCAGTAGCCCAGCAAATTTATGCAGAATGTTATCTTTGGGTACCATGAGATGTAGTGCTGATGTTAGCAGTCTTGTTTTCTTTGCATGTGTTTTATTGTGGTGGTTCTGAGCTCCGAGAGTTATTGTGTGAAACATGGAGGCCATATAAGTCTTTCAAATAAATAACCACCTTACACGTCATCCTAAAAGTTGGGGGAAAACACGATAGGAGAAGGGATTTATTAAAAAAAACCTAATGCATCAGAAGAGCAATACATAGGTGCTTAAAGATAAACACAGGTACAACTTTATTCCCAAGATAACAAGAGAATCAACTTTGCAATTTGCAGGTCAATGCAGTGATCCAACCTTGAAGAGGAATAAATGAGTCGTTGCAATTGGGCAGGCGCATCTCAAACTGTCTTAAAGCAGCTGTGCCTTCTCCTAAATTCTCATTACTCCAGGGAGAAAAGAGGAATTTCACTAAGGTGGTATATGTATACCCATGCACAATCCATATTTTCCTCTTCAGATCTACATTTTTGCACAGCCCTGATAGAATGAACTGCTGATAAATTTACACAATAGCCCTAGAACACTTCCCATCTCCACTTTCCAAAGCCAATTTGCAATTTCCCAAGTTCAGGTTGTGATTTCACATTATGTTTTGAATGTACATAGATGAGATGTGTCCAGAATGAATTTTTATTGACAGTCATCACTTCCCTGTCACTAAATACTGAGTTTACGTCTTCCAACAAGCTGCAACTGTCATAAGTTCTTCCAACTGAGTATTTATTTTATATCTACACATATGAATATGTTGGATAGAAACATAAAGGTTTTCCTTGCCCAATCAATAGATAAACATACAGGGCATTTTCCAATGCAATACTAAATTACGTTGCCATTTTTCTAATAGTGTCTCGGTACTACATCCAAGCCAGTTCATGAAACATGATGTGGCTTATTTTCAAATAAACTAGTATGAAATGGACTGTGCTATCATTGGATTATGAAAACTACTATTCTCAGTAAAGTTTGTAGTTAGATACAAAATCCCATATTCTTGGATATGATCATAGGCTCCCTTGTATTTGTATGATGCATTTGAGAATTTTTAAGCAGCACTGGAGAAGATTGTGAGGAAAGCTGCAATTCTTGATTTATGTTAAAAATGCAAATAGTCCTAGACTTACAATGGTAACTGGGACCTGGAATCTGATCATAAATTGTTACAATCATTAAGTTGGGGAACCCAGGTGACCAGAAGTAATTTTCTGGCCTGTTTTGCAACAGTCATTAAATGTATGCCATAGTTGTTAAGCAAATGCAGCAGTCATTAAACAAATGCTGCAGTCTTTAAATGAACCTATTTGTTTGAATGAACGTTTCCAGCAAAAAACATCACAAATTGCCATGACTGACCAGCTCAACATATGGTCACATGACCATAGGGGGCATCTAACTATTTACATCAGCTGGTGCTGCTTTACCCCCGTAAAATACCCATTCCATAGCCATTGTAGCTTCAAAAGATCATGAAACAACCCATTGTAAGTTGAGGACTATCTGTAGCAGACTTCCCAATCAAAAATCATTCCACAAACACAAATTAGTGTGAAAATTTTTGACAATCCTCATAAAAGTGGTTTATGGGGATATGTAAGCCAAAGCATCTAAGGGCTTCTTTGAATACATATAATTAAACTCTTTTGAGTCTAGCAGACAGCTTTGCCTTTAACCAGGTTTAAGTTTTCTAGATCTACATTTGCACAAACCTTTCAAATATACTACAGGTGGTCCTTAACTTAACAACCATTGGTTTAGTGACTATTTGAAGTTACAACAGCACACTGAAAAGAGTGACTTGCAACCAGTCCTCATACTTATGACCATTACAGCATCCCCATGATCACATGGTCAGAATTGAGTACTTGACAACTAGCATGTATTTACGATGATTGCAGTATCCTGGGGTCATCTGATTGCCATTTGTGGCCTTCTCAGACAACTTCCAACAAGCAAAATCAATGGGGGAAGCTAGGTTTACTTAATGATTTCATGATTCACTTAACAACTGCAATTATTTGTTTAACAACCATGGACTCTGTTACAGGGGAAACAGGTGCCTTTTTAGGACAGGTCTTCCTAGAGAAGGTCTATCCGTGTGGCTGCTAAGAGTCAACACTGACTTGATGGCATATAATCATAAGCAGCACTCAAAATTTAATTTATTCCTATATTGTTCAACATGTATTTCAAGCACACCTTTTATTTTTAAGTATAGGACAAAATGTTTTATACACATGCCAAAAATGTCACAAAATGGCCCTTAGTATGTATCAGACAACTGTGGCTGAGGCATATTTGGAGGTGATGAAAGGAATTTAAAATCTGCTCTCTTTATTTGTCTTTAATGGATATGGTAAAAAAGTCTCCTAAGACTTTTCAGTAAAGTCATAACCTGGCTCATTCCAACATTTGCCATAAATTAGTTTTTTATTTAGAACACGGGAAGAATCCACAGATGGATTGCCGTACAGATGGTTCTCACCTTACAACCACAACTGGGGACAGAATTTCCACTGCTAAGCAAGGCAATTGTTGAGTTGTGCCTAATTTTATAATTTTATTTGCCAGGGTTGTTAAACGAATCAGTGCAGGTAAGTGAATCATGTGGCTGTTAAGCTTCCTTCATTCATTTGGCTTGTCAGAAGTCAGCTGGGAAGTCACAAACAGTGATCTCATGACCCCGGGATGTTTCAGCCATCATAAATACATGTCAGTTGTTGCCAAGCCCCCAAATTTTGATCATGTGAGAGTGAGGATGGGGCAATGGTCCTAAGTGCAAAACTCATCGCTGGTTTGAATTTCAGAATATATTGTCCTGATTCAGCCCAAAGAATGGGAGAATGGCAGTTTTGGCTCTTTGGTCTAAACCTCATTATAAATTAGTTTATGTGGTGATGTGGAAGACCACTAACGGAAAGGTGGAATAGCTGAACTATACATTCCTGACCTAGTTACATGGAAGTGTTCTTTACTGAATTTGACGCAAAATACTTCTCAGTATATTTGGCCACAAGTACATTATAAAACACTCGACAATGCTTTTCAAGTCTTCTCTTCTGCAACAAAAAATAACACCATCTTGCGTTTGTGTATTTGCATATGTTATTCTGCTACTATGCTCCAGATTTTTGGCTAAAGTGAGGTAGAGATCTAAATGTACTGAAATCAGATTTAAATATAATATAGCAATAAAAATCCATCCAATATGTGCCAAGTATTTCCCTTTCACTGGAAAACTCATCTGTCAGCATGCAACTACTAACACAAAATTTCCTACTCTCTTCCTCCACTTTTAAGGAAAGGGAGTAGAAAGATAAGAATTAGGATTTACGACAGATCAATGCTGCACATTCTCATTAAAACCTTGCCTTGCTCAGGACCACTGACTGAAGGCACGAACCATCTTATTTCAGTTGATTTCTACTTAGTTTGCTGGTCTACTATCAGTTACTCCCCAATAAATTTCCCTGTTCTACAAACCATGATTGACCATGGTTAAATAATAAAAGGTAACTCAAACACAAAAAGAATTAAAATCAAATAGAGGCACTTCTGCTTGCTTGCAATAGTGTCAAGATAGTTACCCAGATAAAATATTGAATTCTATTTTAACATGGAGATTCTATTTATCAATCCAATCTGAAACCTGTCCTCTATTTAATTTCTCTAGTTCTTTTTCAACTGCTAATTTTGCTCAGGGCCATTCAAACTACTGTGACAAATGATAGAGAGCAAGTAGCTTTTCCAGCTCAACACAATCCCATCATCCCCAACTTGTTCAGAATTACAGTTCTCAACTTATGACCACAATCAGGACCAGAATGTCTGTTGCTAAGCTAAGCAGTTGTGTCCAATTTTATGACCTTTTCTGCCATGGTTATTAAGTGAATCACTGCAGTTAACTGAATCACATAGTCATTAAGCAAATCCAACTTTCCCCCACTGCCTTTGCTTGTCAGAAGTTGGCTGTTAAGGTTGCAAAATGGCAATTACAAGAACCTTGGATGCTGCAACCATTGTAAATACATGCCGGTTGCCAAGTACCCAAATTCTGATCATAGGACCCTAGAGTGCTACGATGGTCATAAAGCAAGGACTATAAATTACTTTTTTCAGTGTTATTGTAATTTTGAATGGTTGTAAGTCAAAGACTACCTATATGGAGCTGTAGACCTTTTACATCAGGAGAAGTCAAAGGGACAGTTGCTCTAAATTGGGAATGTTGTTCTAAAACTAAGCTAACCCTAAGCCACAGTTCAATGCTTTGTATTTTTGGTCAGTTCAAATTCAGCGTAGATTATCTCTGGGAAGCAAGTTTAGGGCTATTCATTGTTATAAGGACACAAATTTCCTTTAAATACTGCAAATTGTCAAGGATCCTGAGATTTAGAGTGGCATAATCTATATCTAACCATAGATTTTTGTTTTAGGATCTTGGACAGTAGTTCAAGAGTTTCATGTTTTTAAAGACCAGCTCCATGAACCCTGGCACAGAACTTCATTGTGTTTAATTAGCAAGCTAATGAACCTGGTCTCCACCACAAGAATGAGGAACATCTCTCAGAAAATTTGGACTTATGTGATTGGAATTCAACTGACTGCTTTTTAAGAAAATCTGCATCCATCTGAAGCACAACTTTTGCTATTTCCTATCAAGAATTGCTGTTCCTATAAGCCAACTTTCTGTTCAAGGCAAAGGGAAAATGAAGAGTTTCTGAACATGTGAACTTCAAGAATATTTGCAAACAGATCACAGAAAAAAAGATAATATGGCCAACATCAGACTCAAAAAGGAAACCAAGGTAGCAAACTATATTCTGCTGTTTGTTCTGCTTTAAAAAAAAGACAGTCTGCTTGTATTTCACAGCAGGTTACTCATAATTACTATTTCCAGTTACCCATATGCAATACATGCACACACACATAGGATTGAGATTATCACACATATACAAACAGAACACTTCAACATTTCAATTACTGCTTTCCAAGTAAACATTTCTAGACAGCTATAAAAAATTAAGCTTCTTTAAAAACTGCCTTTAAAAAGGCAGCCAGGATCAACTGTTTATCTATCCTCAAGGGAACCTCATTATTCACATCCTTTTTGTTTAAGTTTTCAGAATTACATTTTTAGAAAATCAGGGAAAGCCTCACAAACAATCTGATGCAGCATTTCTAAAAGACAACTTTTAATTGGATTCCAGCATGCTTATAAATGTAAGCATGATTTCCACATAAAAACATTGGTTCTATTTTAGTGGCAATAGAAAAGAGAAATACTGTAAGCTGGTATTTTGCTCAAGTAAGCAAACACAGAGGATTAAAAAACTACTTTTTTAAAACAAAAATTGCACAGGAGAGAGAGAGAAAAAACATGACCTAAAAATAGCTCCTTCATATAAATCATGTTTCCAAAACGGGGAGCAGTTGGTGACTACAGACAGGCAGAATTTTGATACTGCAAAGACACACAAGCACACATCCAATACTGTTGCTCCAATCTATCCTGGTCTTTCCAGAAATCTCTAGATGTTAGAATGGGCTTTCCAAGCCAGCAGAATTTCTCAGAAAGAACCACTGCTCAGTTCAACATATGGCTGGCTCCTTGGACCACTAGCACAAACCACTTGCAAACCTCCTTTCTTTGTACATTTAAATTGCATTGAAAGAGAAGGACAGAGAGGAAAGGAAAATGAGGCGAGCTTTGGAGCTTTGTTTACAGCCCCAAACCGGCGAGGAGGCAGTGACAGTGAATGTATAATGGGTACTTTGAACAAAGAAAACCCAGGGAAGCAGCCACTTTGCCGGCTTTAACCCCTGCCAGAATTTCCAGCCCACTCAAAAACAAATCTGCCAGCACCTCGGACGTAAAGCGAGGAAGGAAATGGTTAAAGGAAGCCAGAAGAGATACAGGCATCTAAACGCTGCCCAGAACAGAGGGCGGAGATTCCCCCCTCCATGGCTCTTTCATTGCTTTGGAAAGCCCCAGGGTGGAATGAGGCGTTCAGGTCCCTTCGTAAAAGAGGAGAGTAGCAGATGGTTAAAAGAAAATAATACCTAGCAGCATCTTGCAGGAAGATGCTCGTGCAGCGACCAGCTGAGCAAAGGATGGAATGGGACAACTTATTGCTCAGAATCGAAGTAAGGCAGCGAGATTGGTGAAGCCAGGGAATAGGACATTCCCCCAGGATTCCTTTTCTTTCCCCCGGCAAGCCCCAAGAAGCTTTGGGGCGGAGAGCAGTCGTATGAATGCTCGGCGACTGCTTTATAGGCTGCGTCCAGTCCTCCCCCCACCACTCCCCTCCCCAGCAGTGACGTCAGCGCCCCCTGTTGTTGTTATCCCGCGGCCACGAGATCGGCGTTTTGCGCGCGCCGCCTTTTTCGGCCAAGCCGGCAGCCGTCGCTCTTGATGTTGCTCCGATTCCCCTGAAGGATGCAATATCTCCCCCTTTTGCAGATCCCTCCCTATCTCCTAAACTCATCCAAATAAGGAGGGGGGAGGAAGAGCGCACAACAAAAGCAGGGCTAGCGAGACGACCCCCCCTTCCCCGCCAACGCTCGCCCTCCCGGCGCTGGTGATGGAGGCTCGCCGAGCAAAAGAAAGGAAGGCGCAACACGCCGTCAGCATCATCGCCTCCTCCTCCAGGTTGGGGCGGGAAGAGCAAAGCAGATTTGCAGCGGGATTAATGCAGTGGGACAATAAAGCATCATTTCCATAACAAGAGAAAAAAGGGTCTGGCCCCAAAGTTGCAGCTCCGGAGATGGAAAATATCCCTTTACTCCGCGCTCACCATGCATGCGTATCTCCCCTTCGCGCGTTCCTTTCTTTGGCAATCGAGGTCTTCTCCTCGAACGGGGAAACCCCCAAATAATGAAAAGCCAGTTCAGGCTGGCACAGATATAAACGAATTTGTCCCCCTTCTTCCCCGGGCCCTGCATTCGAGTTTCATTTTAAAAAAAGCCTACTTGTAAGACAGCATGAAATAAATTTCCTTTGGGAAATCGATTTGGAGCAGCGCCTTTCCAAGCCCAGGGCAACTCCCTCGCCCGCTTGTTTACATTTGCAACTTCTCCGCTAACGTGCTCGTTTCCCCACCCTCCAACCTCGAAGGAAACCGCCCGACTTGGGCGAAAGTTGAAAGCTTCCCCAGAGAGGATAAAGGATCCTTCTCTTCCTCCTTCAGCGCCGGTCAGCAATTCTATCAGCAGCGTTTGCAACTGGTTTTTAAAAAAGCGCTCCAACCCGTTCATCCTCTCGGCTAACCCCAGCCAAGAAACGCGGAGGATCGCCAGATCCTGGCCTCTGAGTAAAAAGGACCCTCCTCAAACGATGCAAAATCGTACTACAGAACTGGATAGGGATGGGGATGTATTTCAGGCTCACAGGATTTCAGATAGCCGTTTCCCATCAGGCGTATCTTTAAAAGAGGGAGGGGAGAGATGGAGGGACTCCACACATAAAGCAATCCCAAGCGAACTTGCAAGCGGGGGCGGGATTCGAGGGCTGTTTGCAAGGACCCACATTCATCCCTCAAAGCTAAACCAAGCATCGCCTGGAGAGACCGGGGAGCAAAGCCCGGAGGCCTCGTGCCCCCTGGTCGTGTGCTGGAGTGAAAATGAGATTATCTCTGGCCAGGGCGAAAAGCCAGAGCAAGCAAGGCGAAGGGAAAGCCAAAAGCTCCTCTTCTCTCCTCTCCGCCCGGCTCAGCTTTGTTTCTCTAGCGCATGCTTCTCAAGAAGCAGCCTGGAGTTCCCTGAAACGCACCGGCCTCTCGCATCCGATGCAACGGGACACACAGCCGCTCCCTCCCGCGTTACTATTCGCGATCAAAACACGCGGCAACGATAGGGAAGCAGAAGCGAAAAGCCACGATTGCCCCCAGCGGCTCCCGCAACGCCGAACTGTGCCTGTTTTTGTTCTTTTTCTCTCTCCCGTTAACCAATCTCAGCCATTCACTCGTGGGAAATTTCTCCCGTTGGGTTGCTTGGGTTTAATGCAGCCGGACTCTTCTGGGTTACATTATTGTTATTCCAAATATAATATAGATTATTCTAAGGCCCAGATCCCACCTCCCTTTTCTTTTTTAACAAAGGAGGAGGCGCCCATCGCAAACTTTTCGCATTACTTACGTGTGCTGAAGCTCCCCCAAAGGAAGGCGAAAGTTAGCCACGAAATCCTCATTGTCCCTTTTCTCCCCGTGGCTTCTGTTTCTTACCCTCCCTCGTACGAGGAGGGGTCGGCAGGGAAATGAACGGGGCTACCGGAGGAGAGGACAGAAGAAGGGTATTGGAAAAAATACTTTATAAAGCAGACTCCCTTTTTTTAATAATAATAAAAGGGGAGAATTAAAGTCCTTCACAGATTTCGGGAAACAATCCAAGTCTGGCACAAGGTAGGTAGGTGGGGACGATTTTAAAAATCCTCAAGACAGGTGGATCGGACACTGTCCGGTTCCGAGGCGCAGCGCTGCCGCTCCAGTCCACAGAGATGCGAAGAGGGAGCCGAGAGTTTTCTCGCCGGCTCTGCCGGTCGCAACTGGCCGAGAGGCGAGGAAGCCCTCCGCAAGGCGCCCCCTCCCCAAAGCGTCCCTCTTCTGCTGGGTCTCCTTCAGCAGTCGCAGCGGCAGCAGCAGGAGGGGGTGGGCAGAGGAAAAGCCGAG
>JANHZU010000216.1:0-21013 GCA_032468055.1 Acrochordus granulatus
GAATTCAGAAATACAGCCGAAGGTCTCATACAGCCATCAAGCCTTGAAACCAAGGATGGCCTCATTAATGTCTTTTTACCCAAGTGTGGGTGGCAGAGGCATGTTCTCAGGCAGAAGGGAATTCTGATTCTCCCAATACTGCTCGATAGTGATACTAATAACTCAGATATAGCTAAGGGAGAAGGATGCTGAGAGTAGTAGTTCAGTATGGGAGATGCACAGATGTCAGAAAGGTTCTCAGGGTACTGGAGAGCTTGTTGGGCTGCAGTTGTTTGAGAATGATGCTCTGTTATACATCTAGTGATTTGCTGGGCCACCTGTTGCTAGTGACTGGATGGGCTCTTTTTTAGGAATTAGGCCTATTGTTGATGGCCTTCTCCATTAAAATCTTCAACATTCCTGAAAATAGTTGCAAGAAACAAGATAATTGTTTGCATGTTTTATCCTCTTTAATAATACACTAATTTTGTGCTTATTTCCTCAGCATTGACAAGATCTCAAAAGTAACCTCTCCCGTTTTGGTGATTCACGGTACTGAAGATGAAGTAATAGATTTTTCACATGGTTTGGCAATGTATGAGCGATGCCCCCGGGCTGTGGAGCCACTCTGGGTGGAAGGGGCTGGCCACAACGACATAGAGCTTTATGCACAGTATCTAGAACGACTAAAACAGTTCATATCTCATGAACTTCCTAATTCCTGAAGAAACCTACAGCACTTGATTTTTCTTTATTTTTTCTTTGCTTTTTTACCTCATTTAACTGTGAATAGAAGAATTTACCTGTTTTTGCACATGCATTAACTGGATTAACTGTAATAGCTTTATACTATGAAGAAAAGCCCTTTTGTTAGGGTGGATCCAATCAAGTCTTGACTGTCTCCTTTTTTATATCAGGAAGCTATTCTAATGATCACTACTGTAACCCACAATATTTTGTACTTTCCTTACACTAGAAGAGTTGCAGAGGGAGAAGGACAGTGAATGAAAGTGAGGACACTACTTAAATAAGTGCAGTATAATATTTTCATATTTTCCTATCCTGCCCTTCAGATAGTTTGCCTAGATATCTATGTATAGGGTTTTTTTCTCTCCCTCTTTTTAAAATCTTCTCATGATCTGGAATGCAAAGGATCTGGACCACAGCTTCAGTCTTAGAGCATTTTCCATGTAACATTTTTAAACTGTGCTATTGCAACTGGAAAGGATTTTTGTGGTGATTTTACATTGTGTTTCTTAGGGGAGTATTTTTGGTGACTTTTCCTGCCTAACTACAAGAATTATTGAAAATGTTTGGGGAATGCCCGTAGTTGTACACTGAGGTAATTCTCAAGCAACATTTCAACTGTCTTTTTTTTTTTTTGCAAATTTCCAAAATGAAATTACTTGGAAAAGTATAATGACTAAATGGATAAACCTTTTAATTATTTTAAAAAAAACTGGAAGAAATGTGCAAATTTACTAACCCCATTCCTAAGATAATGTTCTCAATCTTAAGAGCCAGTTTTGGCAGTTACTTGTGTGAAGCATTCCTTACAAAAGTTTTTTTAAAATATTGTATATAAGTGGGTTTACTTTAATGCATAACTCCTGGCAATTTTTAAATTTAAGTCTAGTTAACAAATTCTGGTTTGTATATGAATATGTTTTGTTATAAGTTTTTATCCCTGTCTTGCTTTGCTATTAAAGGTTTTATAAGATTTCCAATATAACTAACAGATTGCACATTTGCTTTTGAAGAATTTGTGTAACTTTCATTGAAACTGACTCATTTTTTGTTTAGAGAAAATTTTTCATTCTGACACTGGAATTGCACAGAATATGCAGAACACTCTTAAAATCATTACACTATATGGCCTAAGTTTTTCCCCAAAATTGAATGGCCTAAAATGTACTGTAAGCCTTTGATTGTTGTACAAACAGATTGCAATTGATTATGGTTTGTGTATTTGTTGCCAGAATGCAACAACAGTGATTGTAATGGAATAAAGGATGCATGGAATAGTGATTATCAATTATTGTATTGCTTTTTCCTACCACTGTAGTGTAATTGAGTATATAACGAAATATTCCTATTGGAAAGGATAATAGATAATTGGATAATAGAAGGAAGAATGAAGCTTTCACTGAGATATTATTTTGTTGCAAGATGGAATCATTGTGGTTTAATGGTGGCAGACCAGGGAAATTTAAATCACTAATCCTCATTTTAGAAAGGACTGTTGGTAGACTGTTGTCCTTCACTGAAAAATGATTGTTTTATTAAATACATTTACACTTGGATCAGAGATGGGTATAATGTTATTCATGATACATAGCAACAATGAGAAATTAATATTTATGCAACCCCCTGTGTTCTTCTTTGAAAAGTCACCAGGTGCATTGCTGGTTTGGAAGAAGAATATTTATTAAGGGTCTTTGTCTGCTTTGGGGATTTACCAAATAAATGGTAATTTCCTTCTGATGCCTTACTGATGAGTAAGGATGGGTTGGGGGCACCAAAGAGGCATTCAGTTTATTTAATGGCCCTTTCTGCCATGGCCTGATCCAAAATGGTACCCAGGAAGAAGGAAAGTTCTTCATTGAAAAAGCACTGCATTTTTAATATACTGTAATTTATTACATTTATATGCTCCCCAACTCTCAATGACTCTAGGTGGTTTACAGATTTTGTTAACAGCATTTTAAAACAAGGAATGCCAAGAGTTTCTTCCTCAGTAGCCTTAATGATGTTGGAGGGAGGCAGTTTTCTGAAATGGGGATGTTGAAAACATGAAGATGTTCAGTAGTGGAGCATCTTTCTATTCTTTCTTTTTGCAGACCTTCTCTGGCAAGACAGTGGCTTTGTTCCCTATTCTACCTTTCTAAGAAACAGGCTGCAACAATCAAACTTGCTGGCCAAGCTGAACCCATCAGCTGACCTCTTGGAGTCTCAAGGCCAACCTTTCCCCAACGAGAGTGATCAGAGCTAGGTTGGCATCCAACAGCTCTTTCTCACCAAAAAATCCCATCTAATTGTCATGGGAAAGTCTTCCTGCCTACTTCCCATCTGCTAGTCTTTGCCAGTTTCCTACTCCTCCCCTTTCTTCCTGCTTGCCAGCCAGATGCTGACCTAAGATATTCAAGCAACATTTAAGATGTCCCCCTTTTAGGATAAAGCAAAATGTATTTCCCAGAAATAGCCCAGATAAATATCACATTATTTTCTTGCTTTTTGAATGTTTGCTTGGATCAGTGGGATCAAGTGGGAAAATACCCCTGCTATGGAAAACTTTTGCTCCAATTGATGTAGGAGACTTTTTTTCCTTGTTCCACTGCACAAGGTTTGAATAATTATGCCATCCCTGATTATGCTCTTCTGGAGCAGCTTCATTGAACCATGTCCTCTTTCAATGAGCAAACATTTAGGAGGTGTTCATTCTTTTCCACATCAGGAAAAATGTAGCTCCAGAGCAATTCACCTCTTGTTCATTTTTCCCAAAAGGGACTTTGGGTGGGGCTGTCCCTTATCTGAAACCCATGAACCAGATGGCCTGAATGGGTGAGTCTTCGGATTTCGGCGGCATATAAATTTAATTAATTGATTAATAAAGTAGATAAGACTAGTGGTTTTTGCTCTGTAACTGGTAGCCCCTGAATTGAGGGAAAAAGTCAATGGGTATAATATGATATGGTCATTACATGCTGATGGAGGGAGGCAGTTTTGGTAAATGTTTCTTTGCTTAAATGATCCAAAAATCTCATATTTGGTGAAAACTTTTCAGAGAAGCCCATTTGCTTTATGGAAAAAGAGGTGGCATAGATGGAACTGGTGAATGGCCAGCACTGAATGTTGGGGGGCACCCAAAAAGTGGAATTAAACATTGAAACTGAAAGGTAGAATAGAATTTAGAAGGAATCATGGCTCCCTCTGATACCCGTTACCTGTGAGCCTAAATTTGGGATCTAATTCTATCTAATCTGGTATTTAGAATAGAAAGTTTGAATCTTAGTAGTTCTCTGTGGGATCTGGATGACCAAGACCTGCCTGAAAAGAGTCTCTTCGCAACCTCTGCCTCTCTACATAACCTGAATCTACCGAGAAGCGATATCTCCCTGAACTGCGGGGAGCAAAGTGAGTGCAAAAAATTGAGTGCAAAAGTGAGAAGCAAATGAGGGTTGATAACCGGAAGTGTTTCTGTTTCCCTCCCTCCCTCCCTGTCTCCATATATATATAATGGTGGTGCAGTGGCATAGTGATTAAGATGCTGGACTTGTCAGCCGGAAGGTTGGAAGCCCGAGTTCGAGATCCGGGCAGCGTGTAACGGGGTTAGGTCTTGTTCCTGGCCCAGCTCCTGCCAACCTAACAGTTCGAAAGCAATTAGTTATCCCCACCTAATTCATTGGGGAGATAACAATGTCTGTGCGCCGTGGTGTACAGTTCTGCCGGCCACATGACCACAGAAGTGTCTTCAGACAACGCTGGCTCTTTGGTGAGGAAACAGATGAGCACCGCCCCCTAGAGTTAGACACGACCGAAAGGGGAAACCTTGACCTTTACGCACCTACATCTGTATCAGTAAGTTTTTGGAACCAACTCAGTCCAGCTGTGCTTTATGAAAAGCTCACCTTTATACTTGACCCATCAGCTGATGGAAAGGCAGGAGTAATGGCTGAGATCAATTCACAAGGCCATTCCAGAGCATAAAACTAAGAAATTATTGGCTAAACCTGAAAATAAAACTTAGGTGGACAGCAGGTGACTGCCCATCATTTACTGTCTATTTAGATAGCTGAGGATAATAGGAGCTGCAGTCCTGCAGAGGGAAGGAAGCAACTTGAGTCAAGAGGCAAATTGGACTACCTGTTTCTCTTGCCACACACAATAGAATGAGGCACATATTTAGAATTGCAAACCCACTACCAAGTAATTTGAAATTATTTATTAAACGTATTCACTGCTCCATTCGCCAAAGATGACTCTCTTAATTCTAAATTAAGAACGAATTATTCTCCTAACAGATCTTGATTTCAGTGTCTTTTGATTTATTGATTTTTGGCTTTGTTTGCCTTGAGAAGAAATTGACATTAAAAAAGTTGTTTTCAACTATTATTTCAGTTGAAATAGGCAGGAGAGAAAGATTTACAGTATGGTCATTATCTTTCAAAGCCTAGTAAATGACAATTTATTATTGTCACCATGTGCTAGTTGGGTAGCCATATAAATTTGTTTAATAAATAAATCTATCCTAGTTACAACTGATATTATTAACGTGAAGAACAATCTTCTACTAAATCACATCATGTCCAGTTTGGCCTAAAATTCGTTCTAATGATTATTTTTGCTCATTTTATGAGAGAAGATCCCTTAACTGGGCATCGTACGAAATGCTTATACACGGCTAATGCATGTGGCATTTTGACATACGAAAAATTCAGCATAAATACATATGTTGTGACTAATCTGGCACAATCACTGTGCTCTGGGAAATTGATGGGAAGGATGTTAGAAATGGGTAAAAGCGCCCCCTGTTTTTCAAACTGGAAATTACAGACTCCTTGTTAGGTGAAAATGTTTTTCCCTACTTGGGTTCTTTCAGTTGCGGCTTCTTGTTGGTGCAACACTTTACCAGATTTTACAAAGATTTGAAACAGTTCTGACCTTCATTAGAAACATTTCCTCTTTTTTTCCAATCACTCTTTCCCCCCACAATTAAAAAGCTGAGCAGTGACTCTGGAGTTAGTCATGCTTCAGGAAAGATGGCAAGAAGAGTAATACATTTTGATTCTGAAAGTACTTTGAGGAAAGACTCCTCTGGTGGTTTCAATCAGAGGCAGAATTATTATTTATCATGTATTTATTGAACTTTACATGCCACCTTTTACTTAGGAGTCCAGGTGCAGTATCCAAATCCCATCATTTTTACTCCATACATAAACCCTTTTAAGATACGCTAAACTGCCTGTGGCTGTAGCCCATCACTGGAACTGTACAGCTTCTTAATTTTTTGTGTTAAGGACAAGTCCATCACTTCATGGAAGAACACATTGTATTCCACAAGAGAAAGTTCAGTCCCTTGGTAACAAGCTGAAGGTGTTGGGAGAGATTTGTGTGTGTGTGTGTGTATGTGTGTGCAATAGTGAAGAAGAGAGAGTCATCTCTGACCTGCTATAACAGGAAGGGGCAATTGTCAAGGTTGTATTTCTTTGGGACAATCTATTGGGGTCCAGAGCTAAGAGTGAAGGGGGGGCACCACTTTTCTTTTTGACACCTTTATCCATCTCTCTCTCTTTCCAGTGCTTCATAAATGGGGCAGAGAATTGGGCAGATCTCTTGCAAAGCATTTTTGGAATCAACTCTACAAATTCACAATGACCTCTGTTCTGAGCAACTTTCCTAGCTCCCTTATCAACTTTCCTAGCTCCCTTATCATTGAATGCCTACCCTTCTAGGGACTGGGAAGGTGGAGGTGAAGAAAGAGCACATAACAGACTGTTATGTTCCTCAAGATTAAACTATTGTGCAATCCTTAAGTGCAATCTGCGGGTGCATTTTCAAAGCTCTGATCCCTGGCAGGATATAGATGAATTGCTGCTGTGCTATAAATTCATCTCTCTCCCTGTGCTTGGCTTTTCAAAAGTTTTGGTGTTATTTTCTGCTATCTCTGTATGTGCTAGGATCTAAAAATCACTAGAAGATCCCTGCTGGAGCAGATCAGAATGTTTCTCAGCATCCTGTTTTTCAAGTGGCCAACTAGATCTTTCTGGAAAGGAACTAATGTAACTCCAAGCATTCTCAGGATTTCTATGCTGGCTGGGAACTGAAATCCAATATATCTGAAGGCCTTTGGGTGAAAGAAAACTGAAGCAGGGGGAGACAGCATCTTGGATATGCTGATATTGAAAGCAAGTCTCCATCATTTTACACAAGATGATGGGGATAGATTTGGGTGCTAGATCCCCAAAGAAATGTTCTGTGCAGAAAAAACATATTTAGAAAAAGAATCGCTGAGGAGGGTTCTGATCTGACTTGCTTTGGATGGATTGCACTTATCAATACAAAAAGCTTATTTTTCCCTCCTGTACCTTGACAGCCAGGTGGGATTTGGCTAGAGAGGAACATATTTCACTGCCAAAAAGCGATATACTCTATTCCAGTACACACTGTTGAGTTCTTGAAATAAAATTTTGAGAGGTATCCTGGGAGGTAGTTCAGAAGATCAACTTCTTTTAAAATAAAGCGACTGCAAGAGGTTCTTATTAAGAGATTCCTATAGCAGATCTATCTAACTTTTGAAATATGGATGGAATTCATAGCCCAGTTCTCTTTGTTTTATCTAAAGCATTCTTCTCAATTTTCTAAAGATGGTAGCTGTGAACATTGCTTTAAAACATGAGGAAGGAACCTATGACATTCCAGAAGCACTTGTTCTTGTCCTGGCTGGGACCTACAAAAATTGCAGTAATCACTACTTTCTTGTTCCTATTTTAAAAGTGAGGGTCTGAAGTTCCTCTTGACTTATGTTCAGATTACAAAAGTCAAATTAAATTCACACATTCCATCATTGGTTTAGCCATATTGTATGGATTAAATCACAATGGGCTGGTTTCATGCAATACTGTATGCTAAGTTATGGTTTCTCAGACTCTGTGCTAACCTATGTCCTAAATAGATAGTATGTGATAGATAAATGTGTTTCATTCCCATGAATGATACTGAGTTATAATTAATAAAATAATATGATGTGAGTGGTGGATGTTTTGAAAGAACATTCGACCCATTGGGTTTAGTCATCTCTCAAAACTTGCTCCAAGCCTTGCTCTCTTGCCCAAGCCCACTTTGTCAGCCTTACACAAGCAAAGTTGGAGCAATGTTGTGGCTTTAGTCATACTTGATTCCTGGCATATGCCTGGACAAATCCTTATGGTTTACTTGGTAAGATTTTGATATGAGGGAAGAAGATGCTGTCTAGGAACCAATCAGACAAGAGAAGCAGGAGCCCTCGGTGGTTTAAGGGTCAAAGAAAGAAACGTGCCTATCCTAATGGATCAAGTAGTTAAAAATGGTGGTGGGAAGGTTGTGCCTTCAGATTTGCAAGATGCTGTTAATGTAGCCCTACAACAAAGCAGAGTTTGTTCATTTAACCAAGTTTGTCTGGTTTACCTGGGATGACTGATAGTCACCCAGCTGTCTTCATACCTAAAGTGGGACGAGAACTCTTGGTCTCCTGTTTTCTAGCCTGATGCCTTAACCTCTCTACCACAGCAAAGCAGGAGTGAGATTTTCAAATCTCCTGGAATAATCCTTATCAGTTTTAAAAATATTTGTGATTCTAAATTATGGCAGGCAGGGGCAGTCATGACCCATAACAGTTTGAGACCTCTTTATTAAATCATAGCACAGGGTTTTCAATTGACAGTAGCTATACAATGTAATAAGGCAAAATCAAGGCATATTATGGCTTAGTGTGCTTTTAGGGCAAGTTTAAGTGTCTAAATTATATTAGAACTATCACACTTCAATTTTTCAAGAGAAGGCTGTTCATATGAATTTTCCCCCAAATTCCAAAACTCTGTTTACTGATACAGTTGAGCTGAAATATAAATATATGGCATCTTTTGCAACCCTACTTGGAAGCTGCCTGATGTCTGTGGGAGCCTTTTCTGAGTAGGGTCATTGTGGAATAAGCTATTAAATATTGTTTCTTAGAACTTCAGAGATAGAGTTTGCAATGGTGGAAAGACATAAAGAAAAGCATTAAATCTTAAAACCTGAATGTATTTCTAATTTCCATCTCTTACAACCATCATAAAATGCAAGATAAAATGTGACAATTATGAAAGAATTTGGATTAAGGGATAAATGAGTGTAGAAGACACATCATTTGGGGATTCTCCTCACTGCTAACTTGAGAAAAGGCAAAACTTGATTGATCTCTTGATCTTCTACAGACTGTTGAATCTTTGAAAGTACCCAACTGCTGACTGGTTCTAGTCTTTAGTCAGAAAGTCAGGCTTAGGGTGCGTTGATCTGAAAATCAGCAGCTTGTATATTTCTTTGTCTTCCCTCCTTCTGTATTCCATTTTTGCTTTTGTAGGGTATCTTATTTATTTGTTGACATCTTGGTATTTGTTGGTGGAGATAAATTTTCACTTTTGTGGTGCCCTGTCTCCTATTTCTGTGTCTTTTACTTACAGAACTGCAAACTGGAGTGGCCACCAGTTAAAAATCAATGGCAGATACCTAGACAAAAGGTAGAAAGCTATGGAAAGCTGTTCAAACTATCCTCAAGGATTGAATGAACAAATGATGAATGTGGCCTACTATTGATATGTCTAAACTATCTCTTTGAATTCTGGTATGGAAATAGCATTATGTCCCCTTTTGGAAATGATTAAAATGATATTATGTGCTATGAAGCTACCGGTGTGTGTGGTGCTTGGAAGTGGGAAAAGATGGCTATGTTTAAACCATAATGGAAACATGATAAAAAACAAAAAGGCATTGACTATCAGTCCACTGAAATCCTTAGCGAGTTAATTTTTGGCAGCCAAAGTATAGTAAGGAAAAGATGAAAAAGTACTTGCTGTTCCCTTTAGTTCTGATTTTCAGATGTGAGA
Source organism: Acrochordus granulatus (assembly GCA_032468055.1). Lineage (NCBI taxonomy): Eukaryota > Metazoa > Chordata > Lepidosauria > Squamata > Acrochordidae > Acrochordus > Acrochordus granulatus. Next base: position 9,600 of record JANHZU010000216.1, read on the forward strand.
AGCTTTCAGATATAGTATAGCTAAAATGATACCATTACCAGCTTGAAGGAACTTTTAAGATCAGTAACATACCAAATAGCTTTGGGGAGAAAAAAGCACAAGGGTGGATTCTCAAAAAACACCCCATATATCTGTATTTGCACAATGCACATGCCTACAATTCACTTAAGCCTTTTTTTTTTGGATTTGCATCGCATTGAACCATGAAATAATTATGTGGGCTAAATTTGCACATCACCAAAGATTAAAATGTGAAGGTTTTTGGGGTCAGCTTCGCATGCTAACCAAGAATGAGTATGGTTGTCCTATCATTCAGAGAACAAAAAGTGCTTCAACCAGGGACATCCAGGTGAAGGTTGAAAAAGTCAAGATGGTAGCTGCAACTACATGATCAAAGCCTGTCTCTTTTTCTATGCATAGCAAGTCAGGTAAACAACAAGTGGGACTTTGACTCTATAGCCCCCATCTTGATTTCCTTGACGGGTCTTCCTCCTCCTGTTGAGGCCCAGGGTTTCACCACTTCTCCAGAAACTTTTCAACCAAAAAGCAAGGATGATGGAGGGAAGAAGAAACGTGTAAGAGAAAAGACAGCAGCCATAACTCTGTCCGTTACCTTCCATGAAAATATAAACTCAGAAATACCTTGCAAATGAAGTTGCAAAAATTAAGCAGAAGTCTGGAAAGAAAATCCAAAAAATCCCCAGCATTTTGGAGGAGGATGGATATTGTACTCCAACTGATCCAAAATGAACAATGCTGCCATGCTAGTATATGACCTAAGTATAATGGTTGTGTGAGAAATGTTGGTGGGTGCCATAGATGTAAACAGTTAACTCTGGTTTATTTCATCCAAGTCTTTGGAAATCCATTGCTGGTTCCAAGTTTTGGAGTTTTTATTGTGTGAAGAATAACATATTTTTATGTTATCAGATATCAATAGATTATCATTATGCCCGCTTGATTCTTATTTATAAAGATTGGTTGCCTACAAATCTAATATTTTAGGAAATGTGGATCAATTAACTTGACCAAAATCAAACTGAATGATAAAATGAGCCACCGTCCAAATCAGCAGGAACATCAGCACAAAGAATTACAACTTTGCAATTAACCCCTGAGGAGAAGAAATTAGAATAATCAACACTGAATACTATAAGTTCACTTTCCAAATGTTTTTGGACAATAATTTCTACAGTCCTTTAATTTTAGCCATGCTGGCTTGGGTATTGAGCATTAATGTTCAAGGTATCATGATGCCATTTAGAAATTTAAAAAATCTCTATGTTGAGACATTTTTATAGCTACCTAGGGTTTGCATTTGGAAAACATGTAACAAAGTCCTAACAAGTGCACACATTTAATCAACAGCTAATGACAACAGATACAACAGTCAGCCTTAGAATTAACAATGAAGATATTGAAGTGGTGGAGAGCTGCTACCTTTTTGAATCAACAGTCAACAGTAACGGAACCAGCAGTCAAGAAAAGCTGACTAACACTTGGTAAGGCAGCCGTGAAGACCTTGGAAAAGATATTCACATGGTAGGATGTGTCTATGCCTACAAAGATCAGAATATATCACCACACCGTGATATTCCCTATGACACTCCATGGAAGTGCAAGTTGCACTTTGAACAAACAGAAAGGAAAGAGTATTAATGTTTTTGAATTTCAGTGTTGGGATTTCCAAATTACTCTCAAACCAGGATGATATTTAAAAAGCCAAAGGAAGAAATTGAAAAATGCACACAAGACAAATTTATATCTTATGGAAAGCTGTTGAAAAAAAAATCTGGTATCAAAAGCCACCTTGCAGAGTTCCTGTTGGCAGAAGACCTTCTTGGAATACTTTTTCTTGGATGATGTAAGTTAGAAAAAAATTTGCAAGACCTGGTATGTTCTGTCCTTGTTCAAAATGATGGTACATCCCAACTCATCACTGAGAGAGTGCCTGAAGCTGAGAAAAAAAACAAGCAACTGAAATGAGTTGCACCTTTTTCCATATAAAGAAAGTCTTAAATGTTGGGGCATTTGGTTCAGATGCAAAGATGATGGAGGGGTGGGGTGGGTGGAAGGGCATTACTGAAGCTCATACAGTTATGAACAATGTAGTACAACACAGAGAAAAAGGATATACTGTATAAGATTTCTCTCCCTCCCTCCCTTCTGAAAGCAACTGATTGATTTTCCAGTAAAATTGATCAATGAATCAATCATTTTTCACAAATGAAACAGGCTAAGTCTACCATACAGTCTACCATCTAAGAGAGATGGACAATTGAAAAATGTGGTAAATCAATCAATAGTCCATATTTATCAGGAGCAGCAAACCATACTTAAACCATAAGGAGCATTTTCCCTGTTCTTCTGACACTGGGCCAATCTCATATTCGGTGGTCAGGGGATGACAGTGATTGGGAACAAAGGCAGGAGAAGGATTGGCAAGGAGGACACATTGATTTCATACCACAATAGTTTGAGGCTGATCCTGAATGGGTGGGGAAGACTTCTGCTGAGCAGGGGGGGAAAGTTCCTCTCTTGGCTTTGTTTCTACAGTAGTTTTGATCCACAAGTGGCTTTTGATTTTCTCTTTGAAGGACTGAGAAGAATCAAACTCATGGAAAAGGAAAGGCTTATATAGACTTTATTTTCCCTCTTCAAATTAGCCACTATGTTCACAAGAAGATATTTTTTTTGTATTATATTCTACTTTTCCTTTGAGAAGCTCCATGGGGTGGCTTCTGTGGCTTATTCTCTTGAGCATCATCTTATGAGATAGGCCAGCTAAGAGAAACCCCCCAGAGGCAGCAGCAGTTGAACCCATCAACTTATTCTGTTTTGAGTTTACAGTATCTTCCATTTCCATCAGGAATCTGTGAATGCCTTGGACTACGGTTCCCATTCTCCTTGACCACTGGCAACACAGATTGCCTGACACTCATTCTCATAGAACCCATTTCTTTCAGGAGGAGGAGGAGGAAGAGGAAGAAGAAGAAGACATGGTTCTGGTTTAATGTGCTGATCTGTACTATTTCAGGAACCCATCCAAGTACGGCTTGATCAGGAGCAGCAAACCATACTTAAACCCTAGCTTCTCAGGAAGAGGAGGGAAGCTCGCCGCACACCAGCTAGTGCGAACGCAGCAGCTGCGACCCAGGACAGCGGAGCGGAGGAGGCGGCGATCCTCCAGCTCCGCCGGGGATTCCCCCCCGAGCCTGCGTGTTTCTTCTCCTCCTCCTCCTCCGCCTCCCCCCGAACTCCGCACCGGCTTCCTCTCGCCTCGCCTCCTTTGCAACCGGGCGCAGCAGCAGCCCGAGATGCCCGGCGTGCCAGGGAGCGTCACTGGCGGGGAGGAGCCGAGAGCTCCGCTCCTGTCAACGGCGCGGCTCTGGGATCCTATAAATAAGCGAGGCTGGTGGCCGGGCAGCGGAAAAGCCGGGCACCGGCGCGCCGCGGGAGAGCCTTCGGGCAGGAGCGCCGCCGCTCGCTCGCGATCCGAACCGCCCCGGGGAGCACCGGGCATCGCCGCCGGGGCGCCGACGCACTTTCTCCGAGGCGGGGAAGGAGGCAGAAGGGCGGCTGCCCGGGCCAGAGCGCTCGCTTCGCGCCGGGGGTCGCGATAGGTAAGAACCGCGGGCATTCCCTCCCGGTTGAAACCGAGGCGCCGCCGCCGCCAGGGGGCGCCGTTGCTGTTGCAGTCGCGTTCCGAGCGCTTGCTTCGGAGCAAGCCGTCGAGGACTGCCGGGCAGCTCGTGGCGCGCTTACTCCGAAGCAAGCCCCGCCGAAGGCAGAGAGAGGACGCGAGGGTTTGCGTGCGCGCCTCTCTGAAATCGGAGTTGCAATGATCAGACGCGGCTCTCCTGCTCCGAGGAGCTCCGACAAAGTCTCCAAAGCGGGGCAAGGAGTTGGAAAGCGGCGGCGGCGGCGGCGGCGGCGGCGGCGGAGGAGGAGGATGCCGGCCGGCCGGGTAAGTTCAGCTCCGTCGCGCTTCGAGAGCGGGCGGAAAAAGCCCGAAGACTCGCCGCCTTCCAGAAGAAGCGCTTGCGCGGGGCAGGTGTAGCTCCGCCGAGTTCGGAGCTGCGAGCCAGAAGCGCGTCTCTCTCGTCGCCTCTCTCCGAACTCGCGGAGCGGCTTAGCAAACCAGGTGAGAACTTGACCGGCCCCGACGCCCTCCTATGCCCGCTGGGCCAGCCCGCCTGGCAAGTCTTGGCGGCCCCTCGGCTCTCGCTCCTCTTTCTCGCCCGCAGCCGCCTGCAGCTCACCGCGCGGAGCAAGCCTGGCCCGGGGCGGCCGGGGCACAACCGCAGCCTCCCTCTTGGGCGCCTTTCACTCGTAACCCACCCGGGTCGGAAAGGTAAGCTCGGTTCGGAACGGGGTTGAGAGTTGAAGTGGACTGGAGCTGAGCCGAGCCTCGTGGGCTGCCTTTTTCCCGGTCTGGTTTACGGATCTGGGATTTCCTGGTAGTCTCTTTCCCAGTTCCTCTCCTCGGGATTCCCAGCTCCTGCTCGGCTTCTGAGTCTCAACAAACTCGGCCAGAAGTGACTCAGAAGGAATCCCCGAGGCACTGAGCGGCACTGAGGAAAAGAGAGGGGCCAGTTCAGAGCAATTCTCCTGCTTAACAGCTCGTCCTATTCCCAGCCTCGCTAATTCATTGGCTTGCAAAGCGCTGCTTTATGAATGAATAAACCGATGTGGTTCACCTCCGTGCGCGTGTCGGGTCTTGGCAGAATGAGATGCTGAGCTTGCAGAATATGCACCTACACACGTGCCGTTTTGGACTGCATCCATTTGTTTGGGTGCTGGGAGAGGAGGGGAGGCTGAGCAAAGCAACTGAATCAAGTTTTGCCCTCTCTCTCCCCCTCTTAACCTTCTCAAGTAACCACCTCATTGATACAGAAGAAGGGAGTACAGTGCCTAATCCATTTCCCTTGGAAAGTTGTTAGGGGTGATTCAGTGGTTGGGAGAGCAGAGCAGAGCATTTATGATATCCATGGGAATCTGACAGGAGCCCATGTACATGTTTATATGATTCTTAAATCCAAGGTTACCAACTTCAGCTAGTTAGTATTTGGTATTTAAAGTGATCCTGGTTCTCAGCTTTTACTTTAAGGGCTGCCTGATACCTTCAACGTAGATGCAAGGTACAGACCTGTTTTGCACCTAATACTGAGCCAACCATTTTTATTTGGTCCATATTGGATGTCATAGTAAGCTCTTGTGAGTGTCTCATTAAAAGCCAGGAACCAATGCAAATTGCATTATATACCACATGTTTAATTCTGTCCTATTGATGCTTTAGTGCTTTAGCTAATTTTTTTCAGATATGAGCAAAAAGCAGGACTTTCAGATCACAATGGTGGGCTTAAACCCTCATCTCTGGCCAGAAAGCATGCTGTCTACATTATGATTTACTGTACTGTACAAACAAAAAGCTTGTGAAGCAAGGAAAAAGAAATACCCCTGGAATCACTTACTCTTAGATGGTAGCTTCTGGGCAACCCTGGCTAGGCAGATGGACCTGATCAGGTTGTGAATGGGAGATCTCAGGGTTTTAGGCTAGCCTAGAAAAAGAAAGAAGCAACAGGGAGAAATATCCACAAATCACTTCTGTAATATTGCCATGAAAATTGCCTGAATATGTTTGTAAAGTCACCAGGATCTGAGCTCCACTTGAAGGCTATTTGCCTTTATATGATATAGCTGGATAATTTTTATTTATATCTCCAAATTGTGATTCCTATAGGAATTTGGAGTCTTTGTGCCAAGACTCCATTAATTCCAAATTGCAAATGGGGAAGGTGAAGTTGCAAATGAATGACTTAGCTATGGGTCTCTGGTAAATGTGCCACAGTAGAAGCAGTAAAATTCAAATTGGGGACATTGTGATTTGCAAGTTGGTGTTTTAGTCTTTGTACCAGCTTTCTCCAATCCTGCTAACTTCCAGATGTATGCCTTCAACTTCTGGAACCTTCAGCTACATTGGCTCATTTTTGGGGAAGTTTGGGAGATGATCTACACAACTGGAGTGCCCCAAAGTTGGGCTGACTGCCTTGTACTCTATTTTTCTCTTTGGGGACAAAAGATGTCTTCCAGTTTCCCTTCTAGGGATTGTGATCTTTGAAAATGCTTTACAGAGCCAGTCATTCTGCAAGTCCACAACATGCTTTTGAAGAGTGGTGGAACTTTGCATATGGATTCTGAGCATTGTTCACAATCTTTTATTTGTCTCCACAGAAGACTGTTGGAGGAGCTGAAGTAAAAACCTATGGCAGAAGTTCTTGAGTGTTGCCAAGGGGGCATATTGGAAGTGCGTGACAGAAAGGTTCCAGATTGGATACTTGTACCCAGAGGATCCAGTTTGATTGCCACAATTCTAACAGGCTTTGGAGAAGCTGTAAGCTTGATGTTTGGATTTGTGGTGCCAGTTCTGTCCATATGATGCCTGCATAGCACTTTGACACTTGCTCCTCGTAGATGAAAGCAGAGGACTCTGCAAGTTCCATGCCATGTGGCAGCTGTGGCAGTTGGTGATTCCACAGCCAAGAGCCTAATCCTGGAGTCAAGATGCCTTCTCAAGAACTTTCTGTTCAGCAAAGTCATCCTGCATCTGAAGTACAGGTAATGTTACAGACTGATCGTTTTTATGTGTGCCTTTCTTGAATGCTCTAGTTATTTAAATCAATCATACCTTTCTCTGTTGTTAGGTTTCTAAACAGAAGCATAAGGGTTAAACTACACATTACTCTAAAGATAAATGATTTTAGTTTAGTGTACTGTGCAATTTTAGCCTTAGCTTAGTTTCTCTGAATGGGTATCTGTTCTTGAAATTTGGTGTGTATGTTTGTTACTGTTTTTTGTTGATTAAGATGTGTGAATTTTAGAACATACTGTAGATTGTTTATGAGTAGTTGGCACAGAACTGCACTGATTCTGTTTCTGAAATTGTTTCTGTCCAGTTTTTCATTAGTGCTGTGTAAAGTTTTGACTCGGAGGCTCAGTTTGGAGGTATTTTGATTAAATCAACCCTTCAAATCAAATTATGGATTTAGTGAGTCAAAGTGAACAGAATGCTTTTGATTCAAAATGCAATCTTTTTCTGGAGCAGATCAAATCAGTTTGGTTTGGATCCCAAATCTGACTTGAATTGTAAATGCAAATCAGTTTGATGGATCAAATCAATTTAATAATTTGTATTGGATCAAAGCTGATTTACACACCCTGGTTTTTATCCTGGGTTTCAATTACTGAGCAGCATTTAGTTTTGTTTTCCTTTGGACAATGTGGTCAAGCTCTTGTCTTTGACAGCCCAGAAGCCTGGTTTTGAGAAGAGTGAGAAAAAAGTCTCTCCAGCTTTTGGGGCTTGATTGAATAGGCTACAAATGGCTAGATTCACACTGAGCTTTAAAACTATGGATCAATCTAAAAAAAAAGTGAAAGTTTTCCCTGCCAGATGTGTCCAACTCTCTGGGGCGGTGCTCATCCCCGTTTCATAGCTGAAGAGCCAACATTATCTGAAGGTACTTTCATGGTCTTGTGGCCAGCAGGACTACACGCTGAGGCACATGGACATGGCTACTTTTTCTACCAAAAGTGTGATACTTATTTATCTACTTGCATTTTTATATGCTTTCGAACTGCCAGGCTGGCAGCAGCTGCAGCAAGTAACACAAGCTCACCACATTACGCGGTGGTGCTTGGGACTCGAACTGCCAAGCTGCTGACCTTCCAGCCAACATGACAGCATCTTAATTAGCAGATGCTTTATTTTTTCACGCTGATTGACCAAATGTCTTTGACAGATTCACAAGCCAAACATGGCTATAAGAGCAGCCACCTGCTTATGTTCCTTAGCAACAACTACATTCAGCTTTGAATCCCATGGGTCACATATGGTGGTTATGACAGTTGAGCTATACATAGTCTTGCGCTCTGTGGGCTTCTGTACTTCCTTTTCAGTTTAAGATTGTGGGTTATGTAGATGCAGTTGTGTCTTCCCATAATCATCATATATCTTCCCATAAAAATCACAGTTTTATTTGCACCCTTTTATTAAAAATATTATGATTGCCAATATGCCTTGACAATTAAACTGGATTTCTTCTCTGCTTTATTACATTTTTAGTGGTAGAAGATAACTTAAGAGTTTGGTAAAGAATTAAAGTTCCTGCCCCAAAGGGAGTTGCAATCTAGGAGGATATATGAAGGGAAAAGGAGAGAATGATTAAGGAAAGGGCTGGAGAAGAGTTTTATTTATTGTCAGAGAATGAATAGGCTCCTACCCCTACCCAGCATCATGGGAACTGTAATCCTAATCTGGAAATCCAGATTAGGAAACGATTGTTTTCAGGATATCCAGATACTGTACATTATAAAGGCTTTGTAGTAATGTTTGTTAATGCCTGTCACTCAGCACCTTGTGTTATTCGAGTTTGTGAATGTTGCAACAAATTCTTCCACCCAGGAAGAATCGTGAAAACTGTAGCGCCACCATGGACAGCTCCTGGGCTTTTTCTTAGCTGTTGTGTTGTGCTGTCCACTCCCAGATTTTCACTGCACTCAGTGTCCTGTTCTAGCAACGATTCCTCTTTCCTATTCCTCAGAGCTGATGGCAGTGAAGTTTTCACTCTCATTGTACTCCTTCTACTAGCACAGTGCAAATGAAACGGTCCCTTCATAAACCCAAGTCCATGCTGATTCATACTGAACTTGCCTCCGTTACACTGCTCCATTTTGATCAAATTCTTCCCATTTGGGAGAGCTAATTGAAGTAAACTGTGATGGATAGATTGTTTCTGCTGTTGCAGAACTGGCAAAACCATTGTTTAGATCCAGGTTGCAATCATTATTTGTTGCTTTGAGTTTGCCTGTTGCAGCTCATCTTCCAAGGATTACTTTCTCTGACCCCCTTTCTGCAAGACCACAAAGTAAGAAGATCCTCTTCCTAGTTCAACCCTATGTTTAATTTTTGAAAATTAATTTTTATTGAAGGTTTTCAATAAAATTAAAAACAGCACACATTTTGAATTAAATAATAAAGAAAAGTAATATGGGAGGGAGGCTGCTTCATTTAGAAACTAAGATTTTTTTTTCACCTTTAAGCCTTTGCCTCCAAAGGCAAAGGCAAAGTCCATTCTTTGACTCCAAGAATGTGAGATCCTCATGGATTTGCCACATTTGTCAAACAAGCTATCTCAGAAAGCCAAACAAAATTTACTGGAAATCCAAAACTGCATATTAAGAGAAGCTGAATGCTACAGCTGTGATTTTTTTTCAAAGAGAATGAGTTATGTGAGATGCTGAATATGTAGTTATTTAGAATTTTACATGCTCTATATACATACACAGACCAACGTGATGTTGTTGTTTCTCAGTCTTCACAGTTTAGAAACTAATTGCATCCCCAAGACATCTCAAGGGCACTCAGTTGTGGGAATGGTATTCCAGTATACTTGTACTCATGTATTTTTAAGTCCCCTTGAGATTAAGGCAGGTTTGTCTACTGTGGGAACTAGCTAACTTTGAAACAAAAGATGATTTGGAAGCCCATTATTAAAATGTATATGAGATTAACCTGGAGGTTAACTAAATAAGCTCTGAGGTTCTTTCCAATTCTAGAGAAAATATATGGTGAGCATAATTTTTCCCCATTTGATTTGTTAACTCTTAACTCTGCACTGTACCTGCAGTCCTGATAAGATTTGTAAATCCTAATTGATGTCTTTATATTAAATTACAACAATGAAATTTAAACCTGAGGTGGATCTATTGTTGAGAGTTGGACAGTCAAGAAATTCAATAAATGAAATCACATGGTTACCTTGATTTATATGCACATTTTTAAGAAGGTTCCTAAATAAAATGAACATGTTCCATCTGCCTAAAATCAGCCAAAACGTTACACATCTGTGCATCCAGAATTAGGCTGATTATTGAAGTCTGGGTCTCATGGTTATTTTTTTGTCGCATCTTTCTCCTCTAGTCCTGAGTTGTGCTGAACATCCTTGGAGGTGAGATAGCTACACCCACGGAATGGTGTAACATGGTTGGCAACAGCAGCAAATGACTTAAAAGCATGTGAAGATGTTCACTTTGGAATCAGTGCTTCCAGTGGCTGGATCAAATTTTTTTCTTTCTGTTCTTATATCAAGGTAAAGAATTCAACTTTGTCTTTTGTTTTTGAAGTCAGTTTTCCCTTGCCCAGAGACTTCCAGAGACAAGGTGCTGTATCTCTTAACTAACACATAATATGGTACCCTTCCCCACTCAAAATGGACTTGATGGAAGTTAAAATTCAAGATATTTGGAAGGCAGATTAGGCAAGGTAATGCTGAGCATTATCTCCACATTAAACATGATAACATTCAAGACTAGATTCTATAATATTTCTAGCAAGCTTTTAACTTTCTTTAAAAATCAGAAATAACTTTTTGAGAATTAGAAAGTCAAGGCAGTCTCTCATTTCAGCTCTCACTAGCTATTGTGTGGCTAGTGAGAGCTGGTTTTTGGTCGCTTCCTTTCTTAGATTAAACCTAAGAAGTATTTGATCTCTTGCAGGTCAGGGTCTGCAATAGATAAGTTGCTATGTTTGTTTAGAAGCTAACCTCAACTTTTGATAACAGTTGAATCAGTTTTCTTGATATCTATATCTCTCATTAAAGTTCTGCTAAGCTGACTGGTCAGAGTTGGGGGAGAGGGCATTAGAAATGTAAAAACAGGCCTGTTTAATCTTGCTCTCTAAAATGCCTTCTCCCAAAATCCTAAGGATACAGAGCAAATGTATATCCTTTAGCTTAGGGTTTTTCAACCTCAGGAACTTTAAGATGTATGGGCTTCAACTCCCAGAATTCCCCAAATTGAAGTCCACACATCTTAAAGTTCCTGAGGTTAAGAAACACTGTTAGTTGTTATCAGATTCCCTGAGTGTCCTATAGCATGACCAGTGTTCAGACAAAATTGGCACAGCTGCCTACTCCCCATTTCTGTTCAATGTCTTCTCTGCTCTGCCTGCTGCCCAGGCTCAGTAACCTCCGTTGGGGAACCAGGTCTGTTTCTTTTGTTCCATGGTGCCTCTTTCTCTGTTCTGGACTTTGAAGCTCTTCCTGTCTAGATGTGTTAAGTTTCTACACAACTTGGGACAGCCTTACTGTTATGTAGAGCAAAGCAGCTTCCTCAGACAATTAGTTTTGATAGTCATGAGAAGAAGCTGATTCATTTGCTGTCATGACTGTATTGATGGAAAATTAGGAAAGATTCTGGTGAGGTTTTCCAGAAGAGATGAACCTACGCTGAGTTTTGTATCGAGAAATAAATATGTTGTCTGGTAGTAGCTACTGAAGACCGGGTTAACAAGGACCGCGCTAGATGTTGTTGGGGATCCTGGACATCTAGTGGAAAATGAGCTACAGGACTCCACT
>JANHZU010000217.1:39066-53918 GCA_032468055.1 Acrochordus granulatus
GTGTGATGGGTGTGAGCTTGGGAAGACTCTGGGAGGCAGTGCAAGACAGGGGGGCCTGGCGTAATGCAGTCCATGGGTTCACGAAGAGTCAGACACGACTGCGTGACTGAACAACAACAACATTTTGTTTCTCCTTTAACAAAAAGAATTCCTCTATTTTAAAAAATTTCCATTGGATTACATGAGTTATTTCATGTATTGCTGGTCAAAATACTTAGCCAAAATATTCCTAAAACTTTTTTCACCTTCCTGTTACCCATAAATGCTTAGTTTGGTGACATATAAGATTTCAGATCTGATATTATATTGCTGTAATAAGTGCTACTTTTATGCTGAATTTTAAAAAACATGGTCCTGGACCTGCATTTGCCAGATTGTATAAAGAATGTTAGAATTTCTGGAATACTATGAATGAAATAGGTAATTCTGGTTAATCACCCATATAATGCTTATATTGATTTATGTAACTGTTTGGTTTATTTTAATTCTGTAATCACATATACTCATTTATCTAGCATCTATAGTACTGTATATGTTCTGTAGCATCTACATTTATGTTCCTTTATCTACATAACAATTATGTTTAGTTCAACTTAAAAGTAATGCAAATTTCATAATGTAAGGCTGGGGAAAGAATGAGAAAACTTACAGGAGAACAGGCAAAGCAAGATAGTCTATAGTTATAAATAACTATATTATTGAAAGGTGAGGATCAATTCAAATTTGAGGATTTCAAATTTCTCCTAATTTCTAAATTAGGTCAGTTAGGAAGCAGAAAATAAGAATTGATAGAGAGGCTGCCAAGAAGAAGATAAGAGAACACCAAAATCTCTTAAGTCTCTAAGGAGACTTAGGATAAGAAACATTTGCACAAGTCTGAAAAACAGCTAAGCCAACCAACTTCAGAAGAGATTTTTAAAGCCATGGGCATCAGCCTTCAAGACAGACAACTTCAAGAGAGAGGCACCTCCAGAATTCAAGAAATGATGTTCTTTATTCCAGCATTTCTCAAATTTGGCAGCTTGAAGATATGTGGACTTCAACACCTAGAATTCCCCAGCTATCACTGCTTTGTTGCTTTGAAGTAGAAGAGAATAACAGTCTTGAAATCCTATCAGTTCCTCTCTACTCCAATTTATAAACCGTATAACCAAACAGGTGATTTTGAGTTTCTTTCTCACACTTCCCTTTTCCTCAAAACTGAGAAATCTTTTCTGAAAGTCATCCTTTCAGGGCTTGACCAGTCTTTCCCAAACACATTATTTCACAATGGGTATACAAATAATATGACCTCTGAAGAGATCCATCACTCTGGATTTCTCTGTTGTATGAGATGTCACTGACCATATCTGTATTATCAGTAGGGAACAATAATATATTTCATAAACTTGAGTTACACTAAACATAGATGTTGATCTCATGTGGCTGCTCCACATCTCACTTTAGTATTCCTGCAGTGCAAGACTATTCACTCTGACTGAATAAATGTGAAACATCCTTTAAAGAGAATCATGCTTTAACATCTTCATAGCCATTCTGTGCATAGCAAAATATTTTATAAATCACTTCCTTTTAATATATCTCTAATACACAGCTGAGTTTGTGCTAAATATTTATGAAATCATAAATGAACTGAAAAAAATGAACAATTTATGAAAGTGATTTCTAACGTGTGTTACCATTACCACAGGAAACAAATGCCAACTCATTGTTCAAACAAGTCTTCGGATTTCGGCGGCATATAAATTTAATAAATAAATAAAACAAAAGCCAGTCTCAGATAATGGGTAACTATGCCTTTTCTGGTTGTATGTCAAAATAAGTTTAATAATTTATCTTACACAAGGAACCTTGAAATTAGAATATAAAGAGAATAGTCTCTATCAGGAAACCATGGCAAACGTGGAATTAAAGATTTTCCAACACCCAGCAATCTTCATTAATATAATTTTGTGGTGGGAAGACTGTCCCATCTCATTCCCAGGAGATCCTAACTGATAACATTTTTTATTTCTTTGGGATCACTTATGGAAACAAGGATAAAGCTTTCCTCCTGAATTATTTGGATCAGGATCTTCAGGGAGAAAATATCTACAACAGTTAGTAAATTCTCAGCCAATTAATGCTGCCTGCGGAGAATCCTACAGGGTTCAGTACAGCTATTGTGATCAATTGCTTATACTGTAACTACATAGGTATTCTCAGAGTCAGAGGGATAATCAGAATAGATGCTGGAAGGTAACATAGGACTATTGCACTCTGACAGATAGCTATCATTCATGATAGCTCTATGAATTTATCTATTTTTTTAAATAGTTCGAGTTGATTGAGGTCATTATATCATCCAAAGGAAAATCAATAATTTGACTATGAATACTTCCTTCACCTTTTCTGAAATTTAAGGAATTCAAAGTCATTGCAGTTTTAATAGGTCCAATCTTTACTTGCTTTATCCTATGGCAAAGAATTCCAAACATGCCACTTTTTCTCATAACAAAGATACACCAACCAAGCAATCATTTGGACATCCTGTTCTAAAATCTCCTTAAGGAATTTCCAATTAAATGCTAAATTTATAAATATAACCACTTTTTTCCAGCCTTAATAAACTGTGATACAGTGTATATTACAAATATTTCTTTCTTCTGGCTGGGTCAGAATTAAAAAAAAGAACTGACTTAAAAAGAAAACAAATATAGGTAATGGTATTTAATGCCATGATAATAAGCATCTATAAATCTTTATAATTTATGTGTAAACCTTATCCTCTTTGAAGGATTTAATCAAATATTTAATCTAACAAAAATGATGGAAAAGAAATTAATTCACCTTTTAATAGATCATCTTTTGTTCAGCAAAATTACTGATCTTTATTTCTCATTAATCAGAAGATGTGATTACGTTCTTCCCTGGGGGAAACTAAAATTAATAACCCAGATCCAAAACAAAACTTTCTCATCTGTCTTTTGGTATACTTGTCTATATATGTGTACATATATGTATATTGTACTGCACAGCAAAATATACTTCAACCCAAGCCAAAAGGAGAGAGCAGCTACTTTAAAAGTTGTGTTTTTAAAGTAGCTGCTTTTAATGTTACCATTTAAACTAGCCATACCATTTTTCAGACTGATGTGGAAGCTTGAAAAGATGAGTTGCAGATGTTGTGCTTCCATGAGGTCCAACCCATTTATTTCAAAATAGTTTTGAACTATGAGCTATATGAAGTATGAACTGTGATAAAGTTATTATTTTGTGCCTCATAACACAGTTTAAAAATGCTAATTTCTTCCCTATTGTACTTGTTTTTCTATTAATAAATGTAATTCAAATTGGATAGCAAGTAGATGGGACAGCTAAAAAATCCAGAAAGTATTTATGTAGGAGTTTTGAAGAAACTCTCTATGATTTGTATGTAAAATACAATAATAGGTTTTCAGGCTTCAAATAAACAGTCTATATAACAAAGTATCTTTGAAAATGCAGCCTGGAGTGGCAATAGTGGAACATCAACGTGAATGTGAACAATTTAGAAACAGATTGGTTATCAGTTACCCATAAGTACTATTCTTGGATTCAGAAATTATATAGTAGTTCTATACAATGATCAAGAACTTTTTCATCTACTTACATTGCTTTGAGACATATACTAGGCTTCTTTCTCTATTTATATTCTCATTTTCTCTTTGGTCACTGTATTTTCCCAATTTGGTTGTCTTCACATCTGCTGAGAACTCTTTAACTCTTGTACTTCTTAGTTATGTCTGGAGCAGGGAAGTGGAGAGAGAAATGGCTCAGTAGAGCTTCAACAAATGCCTTCATCTTTGCATTAAAGTATTTTATAGATCAAGCATACTTTTTATAATTATCTTTTAAAAAATAAATATTTTGGAGGAGTTCTTATAGATTCTAAAATTACTTTAAAGCATGACAATGTAGTGAATGATACTTTCACTTACTAAAAGTTGACAAGCTAATGTAAAATCTTATTTCTAAATTTGAGGCATCTGAAACATATATGATTTTAGCAGTAATAATTAGGGTTCTCAGTCATGAGAAGTCAACAGACAAGGTAAGATCAGTTCACTGGATTGGCATAGCATTCTGCCTTAATAAAACAATGACCATTCCAATTTCAATTCACATTGCAAGTGTCTTTTGGTGGAGCACTCATGGTCCAGGTCCAGGCACAGTTTCTTGCTTCAAGCAAAGGATGCTCAACATATCAATTCCTTTTTATACAAATGTCTTCCTTGCTAATTATATCATGTACAAGTGTTTCCAAAGTGAGGATATACCAAAGAGTGTAAACTGACCTTATGCTGTGTTCATTTAGAAGGCATTTCATATAGTCTCCCAGTTATTAAATGGACTGTTGGTGTCCCTGTCTTAAATTCTCAGCACATTCTGTAAACCAATTTTTCCATGACATAATTATAAATTCCTCAGTGTTCATTCCTATCACATCCACAAAGAGAATTTTGCACTGGTTAAACAAATCGTTCTCTTTGTGGAAACAATGGAAATGAGACAGAGCATAATTCAAATTGATTATGATTCTATTGTGCTTTGCAATACAGAAATGAGAATTAGAAAACAACCCCTCCCTCTTAAATAATAACACAGAATATATAAGTATTATATAAATTTGATAAATTATATAAAGAATTTGTACAAAGTGCTGATTAAATTATGAGGATAAGAGACATTATTTTTAATAATAAAATAAAGGACATATGAAAATATTTATGTTGTTTTTTAAATATTTAAATATTCCTTACCTAAAATTAAAGAAAATAAGGATATTATAAATCTATATCAGTGAAACATAAATTACATAGATTATATAAAATAACTATAATACAAGTTTATGCTGTGATTATAGTTTATAAAAATCCTTGTTACTAAGTTCTCCATTAAGTATGCAGAACTCTATAGCATTCTCCATTATGCAATTCTACGACAGCCTTCAAAATATATTTCACAAGATTTCAGGAGAATCTTAGTTTCAAACCACCAATGACAAGCTCCTATTCAAATATTTTTGAGACGTGTGTTATAATACTGTACATAATGCACTGTCTAACAGGATCCATGAAGTGTCAAGTTTTAGATAAATGGAAGACTAGCCAATTACATGGTTGATTTCCTGGTTGTTAGAGCCTATAGACTATGATTAAGAAACACAAAGCACTAAGAAGGGGGGGAGATATATGTTGAAGAATTATCTTATTAAAAGGCATACTGTCACCATCTACAATATAAAAGTATGAAGCAGAACTTATAATGAACAGAAATGAAATAATGATTTTTTTCTACTGCCAATAAAATATCTCGGTCTAGCAATGTGAAAGGTGTATTATAGCAAGACTGAATCAGTATATTTCTCCCAATGTCTTTTAGCCCACAGCTCCTTTCCTATAAGGCATCCTTGAAGCCTGATAAATATGTGGATGTTTTTACTGTCATTAAAATATACTTGACTAAATTTCTCTCTATATTCATTAAGAAATAAATGACAGTAGCAAAATGACATCTTATTTTGTACATTTGTACATTGCTAAGGACACTTACATAGCATGTCATTCTTCTGGAGTGAAAGAAGAACACAGTATTTTTTGCAGATAGTTGGATGAACTCTGTCAGGAACAGTAAGTTAACTCTGAACTTGGTAGCAACTGGGACTCATCTAATATAGCTTTAGTTTGTAAAATCAATGGAAATATAGTTACCAGATTTGATATTGGCTTTAAGTAAATGTTTAAAAAAACTATACCTTATATAGTATGTGGGAAAAGAAGTATATATCTTGTTTCAGCAGGGACAAAAAAAAAAGACTCTTCTTTTCCAATTTTAAATTGAACTTTAACAAGAATATTGATTTAATATCAAAAGATGTTAAATACTGGACCATAAACTTTCAACAACGAATAACAACAATAAACTTAAGAAAGATTGATGGTATTGCACTTGATCATTTTGGGGCTATGGCATAGACCTTTTCAGTTGGGAACCTATTTATTGTGATGACAAAATTTTCATATACTCTTCTAAGACTTTATAAGTTAACTTTTAATACTGAAAATAATCTAGGAAGACTTCATCTCTTGAAATCACAGCAAATGTTTGTATTCATGATGGTAAAAATCATAAAGAAGTAAAAAGGGAAGAAACAACGGAAGCAGAAATATTCTTTAAGTTACACTGGCAATTTACGTTTATGATTTTTTGTTATATCTCATTTGTGCCAATTTCTATGCTCTGTATTTAAAAAATATATTTTGGGGAAGCAATGTCATCAAGTTTCTAACAAGATATCATTATAGCAGAATAATTAAAATGTATCAAACAGAGCAGAATGCCGTGTTATTTAAAATAATCCAAATAAAGCAACGGAACTTTTATTTATATGAACTTAATAGTATAAAATAAACCATAGCTTCATTCAATAATTGTATTGTCATTAAACATCACTATAATGTGTGTGTGTGTGAGAGAGAGAGAGAGAGAGAGTGAGAGATCCAGGTTGGCTGGGGAATTCTGGGAGTTGACATCCACACATTTGCAAGCAGGAAGGTTGGTCACTGTTTTAGGATGTATAATATATTCACACGGGGATTTTGATGGGCTATTCTGACATATGTAGAAAATCCTTTCTCACCCCTTTGGGTGGTCTGTGTCTTCTCAATCTTAGGTCTTCTACCAGAAGCTTGAGAGTTTGAGAGTCCTCTGCATTATCTTAGGTCTTCCTAGCACTGTACTCGTCTGGACAGAAAGCTCTGATGTTCTTCCTGGAACCTGATGGAGCCACTTCCCCAGCTTAGGAGTCACAACCTCAAGTACTCCTACCATCACATAGCACTGCTAGGAACAGTTAAGATACTGCCCAGGAGTCTCAAGTTCCCAGGCCTCTGGTAGAGAACCTGATATTGAGGAAGTCACATACCACCCATAAGAGTAAGAAGGCATTTTATACACACATAGACATTTATATTGCAGGGAAAAATCAGGAGGGGTGTTTGTAAGATGTCTTTAAAGGAGCTAATCAACTGTTGTTTATCTTCTTACTGAGAAAGAAATACGGTAAGTTAGCACTGAATTTGCATATTTAAAAGTGACATGAATCTGCACATTCAGATAAATGAGCCATGTATTTTACACAAATACTCATTTCATGCTATCTTACTGACAGAATTTTATTGATTATCCAATTAGTTTATGGAGATTTTTTCAATTTCTCTTCATAATTTTTGATATGTTAATTGTCTCTGTAAGAGCTTTCAAAAGGAAAAGTGTACCCATGTACTGAGCTCAGCAGTATGGAAATTTTAGTGAAACCAAAAAGACTTGAAGTTGGATAATTATAAACAATCAGCTATAAATGATAATTAGATATATTAGTATTAAAAATAAAAGTGTGTGCCATCAAGTGATTCTTAATGATCACATACATAGATTTTCTCCTGGAGCTTACATTTTTAGTTACCTCTGTATGAAGAAGTGCATGAAACCTCTTGAGAAAGTTCTGCATTTTCTCTATGACCAGTGGTGCATGCTGATGTAAAAAGATGCAAGTACTATATACATATATATGTTATAGTAGCAATTCAGAAGACAATTGTTATTTCAATGAATTTAGTGACCTATTTTTATTTTTCTTCCTATTAAGAAAATACTAGAGTTTAGAGGTCATTCCGAGCTAATTTACTTGCTTGCCAAATGTAGGTAAAGGGGAGAGAATCTTCACATAGTTGTAAACCTATGAAAATATCAGTCTTTCAATTTTCATCTCAGAGTTATGTGCCACCCAGTCAAGATCAGGTCTTGCATTTTTACGACCATAGCACGGCCATGAAGTCATGGTGCCAGGTTTTAATCAAAACCTTGGGGTTATTGTTATTTGTTGGGAAGTTGTGCACAGAACATAGCACTGGATTCTGCGGAAATTGGCTGTCCTTAGGGTATCTCTGCTGTTGTTATAAAGGAGCACCTGGCAGCTTATAAAATATTTGAGTGGTATGTATGCTTTATATGTTATTCTTTTAAATCTGTTTGCTTGAGTCAAAAATAAAGCTTAAAATATTTTATTCACTGGAGTGCTTATTGTCTCTAGATCCAAAAGAACCAATTGCCTGGGCACCCCATCACTGCCCTGACATTTGGCAAAACAGATACATATTCCAGAAACATAAAACATTTGAGAAAACACCACACTAATCCCTTCACACAGAATAATAACACAGGAGCAATCTGGTATACTAGTGGGAATGAACTGCTTGCTGGCACAGCCTGTTTATTCTTGGTTTCTTCTTCACCACTAGCAAAGTACTAAAATAAACAGGAAGGATTCCTAAATTTGTTCTTAATTTATTCCCTGGAATTGTGCTAATTGTACTGCTTAAAAGTGGTTATTATCACAATACATATTTGTAACTTTTACTACGGTTGTAGAAACCAATCCAAAATACATTTTATTCACAGCAGCATTTATTAAATGATCATGTCAATACAGAAGCGTAATAGTTAATATCATGGCTTGAATCTTTGTGGCTACGTAGAATATTCTAAAGAAAGTGCTTTCTAATTTCTGTGTGCTAATGCCTTATTACTACTTTTTCCCATTTCTTTTTAAAGTCTTTTTTATTACTTTAATCTCTGAGGCTGTATTTGGATTAAAAAAAAAGACTGCTTAGCACTATTGTATGGAATCATCTAATTGTTGCCTGGATTTTTATTTGGATACACTCCAGATTATCAACTTCCTATGAAGACTGTTTAAGGGTAGCCTTTTGTATTACACTCAATTTGATTTAATATACTTAATTATTAGAATTTCAAGAAACTATTAACAAAATTTAATTGGTTGTAAAAATATCAGGAGAATCTCAAATTACTTTTTTCAGCTATCAGAAACAGTAGTAATATTCACAATTTCTTATCCAAGATCCATGCTTATTCTCCTTCCAAGCTGTTAGTATTCCTTCCTTCCTTGGCAAAATTTTTGGAAACTTTTTTTTTGCCACTGCTGCTTCCTAAGGCTGAAAAAGAATGACTAACTCAAAGATGCTCTGCTAATTTTGTACCTAATGCAGGATTAGAACTCTCAGTAGCCTGGTGTTCTAACCTTAGTATTTCATTTTTTAAAAGTTCTGCAAATAGAAATCAATATGCAATCAATACTGAAAATAAAATTTTAGTAAGTTTTACAGAAATTGATTTTTAAAAAAATCTTCCATGATATAAAGCAGATAAACAATTATTATTTTTGTAGCTATCCATTTTTCTGAATTAACAATGAGAAAATAGACACAAAACAAAACTGCTGAAACCGTCCCAGGAGTATGTCTCTGGATTAATCACACAGTACTGCAGAAAGAAAAGCAGATACATTTCTCCACTTTCTAGCAGTCTATAGTCCTGTTCTCCAGACCATTTCTATGGTGTGCTCTTAGCAGGCTTCTCTTCATTACTTAGATCCACATAGTTTTTATTGACATGCTGAATCCTTTTAACTATAAAACTCCATCTCGCGAGTCAACGTAGCTGCATAAAATGCAATGCAGTACTTTCTAAATAATAAGAAAAAAGCCTAGCCTTGCTTCCAACTACTTTAAAAGAAGTACATATGGAGGAATTAAAGGTGCATTCATGTACTCACAAATATGTAATACTGAGTGTAAGAAAAATAAGAGTATAAGAAACCTAACAGATGCCCAAACTTAACACTAGCTGTCAATAACTGATTCACGCTAGGGATACAGAAAATCGCTCTAGAATTTACATATGGTATTATCTTGGTCTTGCAAATTCATATCCAGATATTGAAACTGAAGGTGCAGTGCTATGTATAACATTCAGTAAACCTCAAGAGAGCTAGGACAAAATCTGTATGTACTACTAGAATTCTAGTAGTTTGATTATTTGTGACTTTCGATCAGGCAAAACATTACATCATAAGGCAACAATTTTTGTATCATTGTACCTCAAATGAGGTAAATTACAGAATGTGTCCAAAATCTGGGACTCATGATTCCCATGGGACTGAAATTTGGCAAAGTTGTGGATGTTTCAATGCTGCCAGGCTGTATAGTCAGCCACACTCACATGATTGTCATTTCCAATACTTTCTGGCAGCTTACTACAAAATCAATTGGAAAGCAGGCAAGATGTTGGAAATTGCTTCCACTTCCACTACATTTTGTCCCCCAGTGATCACTCTGTTTCTCTGTTAGATAACAAAATATCTCTGAAATGAGATAAGTCATGGGTTGTCTAGTTAAATATAAATTTGCCAAATAATATTTGTTTGAGATTTTGTTATGGTTTTAATTTGCTAATATTTTTTAAATTGATTAAAGGAATGTTAAATTCA
Organism: Acrochordus granulatus; assembly: GCA_032468055.1. Lineage (NCBI taxonomy): Eukaryota > Metazoa > Chordata > Lepidosauria > Squamata > Acrochordidae > Acrochordus > Acrochordus granulatus. The sequence goes on from JANHZU010000217.1 coordinate 49,439, forward strand.
GTATTATTAGAATTATTCAGAATTATGAGAGCCAGTTTGGTGCAGTGGTTAAGACATCAGGCTAGAAAATGGGAAACCATGAGTTCTAGTCCCACCTTAGACACCAAGACAGCTGGGTGACCTTGGGCCAGTCACTTTTTCTCAGCCGAAAGGGGGAGGCAATGACAAACTATTTCTGAAAAACATTACCAAGAAAACTGCAAGGACTTGTCCAGTTAGTCTCTGAGAATCAGATACCATTGAAGAGAAGATACCCACACATACACATACACACAGAGAGACATTATTCGACAGATAGTCAAGTTTAACTGTGTAGTCTTTTCCTAATACTATTAATACTATTTCCTTTCCCAGGCTTGCTTTTGCCCTTTTTGTTTATGGACTGGTTTCTGAATAATTCCAAGGACATCTTCATGGTTATTTACATCTAGTTTGTCAATGTCTTTCCTTAAATTTGGTGTGCAGAATTAGATACAATAATCAAATATAGTCTGACCAACACAGAATAAAGAAAAACAATAGCTTCTTTTAATACCATGCTTCTATTAATGGGACTGCATTTTTTTCTACCTGCATTACTCTGCAGGTTCGTGTTCAACTTATGATCCATCAAGACATTCAGATAATTTTGTATCAACAGCTGTCCAGTGTGGTTCCCCTCAAACTACTACACCTAAATCAAATATAGTTTTGCTTTGATTTTTCTTTAAACTTATCTTTCTTGTTTCTGTCCATTTCTCCAATTTACAAGAACATCCTGAATCTTAATATTGTCTTCTTAGGCATTTGCTATCTCCTCTACATTTGTACATTTGATAGCCAATTTTTTAAAACTCCTAATCCCTCAAAATCCCCACAAGACACTTCCTTCCAGCTTGAGATGGAGCCATACATATTTGTGGGGTAAGATTTTACAATTAGCTCTGAAAATACAATTTATTCTGTTAAGTTTCTTAATAATATGTGGTTAATAACATGATTAGAACAAAAATAACAAGTTTGATAATAAATACATTTTTATAAGGCATTAATTTTGTCCTTCTATGCTGTAACATTTGAAATGCATCTACTATTCTTTTGAAAATTTTTTGCAATTTTTTCCTGTTCTTAACAAGATATTCTCCAATTCGGATCATTATCTAACTCATTTTGACTTATGGTCAAGAATTATTTTCATTTATTTCTAAGCTTTATTACTTACCATATAATAAAGAGATCTTAACATTCAAAACTGTGCAGCTAAGAAAACATTTTGCAATAAGTTAAAATAAAACAGATAAAATTGCATCAAGTGAAAGAGGCAAAATTAAAGATGTCATATAATTGGAAAATATTACTAAAACAGAGCAGAAGGATTGTCAACAGTTCAAAAACTCAAGAATGTCTCTCTGTCTACTTTACCTATCTTCACCAACATTATAACCTAATTGAGGTGTGCAAGTCTAAAAAAGACTGCAAAATATTTTTGGGAGGGGGGAGAATTCCCCACTTGTCTCATAGAAATTCATTTTTCAGTTAAACTAACTGTAGACCTGTATCATCTGCTCCTAAGGTAAAGAAAATATCAAAGCTTCTAAGAGAATCAAGAGAATTGCTCCCTTTTTTTAAACAGATATCAGTCATTCTACAAGTGAACAAGGCAATTTCAGTGCCAAACCTAAACCTAAATCTGATCTGAAATGTACGTAATTGTCTTACTGAATGGCTTCCAAATGCAATTCAAGATTCTGATCATTACGTATAAATCCCTTTATGGCATTCCTGAAGGCCTATCTATCGCCAGTTGTTTCTACCCACCTGGTATATTCTGGCAGAGTTGGTGCACTTCAAGTCTCATCTCTTTACTCTAAATGTGGTCACCTTATAAAATAAAGGAAAGTTGCCTTCTCTGTTGCAGTCCCTGCTTTCCAGAACAGCATCTTCCCCCCTCCCCTTGTATTGTAATGAAATGTATGAATGACCTTGGGGAAAGTGAGGAGGAGTGCCTAGGAAACAATCAGACAAGTCAGCAGGAGCCCACAGTTGCTTAATGATCAGAGAAAGAAAACAGAAGACAGAGACTTGCAAGATTCTATTAATATAGCCTTACAATAAAGTAGAATTTTGTTTCTTATCTAGTTTGCCACAAAAGGCTGACATTAATCTTGCAAGTCTGAAGGCACAAACGTCTCCCTTCCACTTTTAACTACTTGATTCATTAGGGCGGGTCTTTCCTAAGACCGAAGGCTCTCATGTATGATTGTTATCTAGGCAGCATCTCCTCTTCTCTTTCTCTAAGGTCATTCATACATTCCATTACAGATATGGATAGTGCCCTTTCTCCCATGATTCCAAAAAGCTCTAAAGACTATCGGGGCCCCATTGTGATTCTCTGTCTTTATAATAATGATTGTATTATTTTTGTAGTCTGTAAATCATCCTGAGTCTACCAGGTAAAGGTGATCCTGCCAGTTGTGACTGACTCTAGGGTGCAGTGCTCATCTCCATTTCCAAGCCGAAGAGCCAATGTTTGCCCTGGGACACTTCCGTGGTCATGTGGCCAGCATGACTAGATGCCATAAGCACACGGACATTGTTACCTTCCTGCCAGAAGGGGCAGTACCTATCTACTCACGTACTTGTGTGCTTTCGAACTGCTAGGTGGGCGGGAGCTGAAGTGGAACAGCAGGCACTCGGCCTCCTGCATGGCAACACCAGGTCTTGAACTTGCTGGCCGACTTTCCAGCTGAGCTCTAGAGTGGACAATTATATCAAATTTAAGAAAATAATGTTCTATTTGTCTTTTTACTTGGCTATCCATAATGTTCTCAGAAATCTTCTTCAATACTTCAAATCCAACTCAAATACTGATTCCCTCCTCTCCAAATGTTTATTGGCTAAAAGGCCAATAAACTCAACATGCCAGAGTTTATCTCTAGCATACAGAACTATTAAATATTACAATTTAATTATTAAACATTAATAACATTAATCTCAATAATTTTATGAAATGTAGCTCAAGGAATTCATATTTATATGATACAGAATTTCTATAAGTGATATGCGCATTGAAGAGAAACACCTTTTTGGAAAGTCATCCTTCACAGAATGAGTTTCTGCTTTACTTTTTAAGACAGCATGCTATGCAATATTAACCAGCATGCAACTTGTGGTCAAATTTCACTTCCGTTTGCAAGGATATAAATCTAACTTATTTCAATGGAATGTACTGTAGTTTTTCAGCCTTCACATCTGGTCCTGTACTTTGATATCAGCACTTTATCATTTCCTATTACTGTATTTAACAAAGAAGTACTGATTTAACAAAAACACAGCATTCAGTGAAATTCTACAAAAATACTTTATAAGTGATATTTCCAAGCATGTATTTAAAATTCTTTTAACAGAAAGCTGCCTTAATTTGCTCATCTAGCTTCTTATTGTCAGAATGATTGGCATCAACCCTCAAGAACTTACAGACCAACTCTTTCCCAGACTTTATCTTTTTAAAATTATATATTCATGCAGTAACAATTCTTTGAAAGGCCTGAATTCCAACTCATAGACGAATAATTAAAGAGATTTGATTTTAAAAAAATCATAGAAACATTTTAGAATATCTATTGAGATATCAGAAATGTGATATTATTCCTGATGTCATAGAATGGTTGTTGGAAATGCAACAATCTGTGTTGTAAAAGGCAGAATTTTTACTAATCAAAGGATGCAGTGCAGTGGCAGAGAATTTGTGATACAATAAACTCTTGGTTTACGAATACTTCTACTTATGAACAATTTGTGTTACAAATGTTTTTGTCCAGAAAAATTAATCTTGGCTTATGAACATTTACCCAGCTTATGAATGCTGACGTTGCATGCCATGTAATGCCCACAAATGCTGATGTTGCATGTGAGCAGTGAGCACTCTTGAACAGTGAGCAGAGTAAACAGTAAGCTTCTCCTGTGCGTTTTTTTTTTGTTTGATTTAGCCACCATGAGCCCCAAGAAAGCTACTGCAAGTGGCAGTACGCTGAAAAGGAAACAGCAAATCATTGTAGAGCTTAAAAAGGAAATCATTGCAAAACATGATGGAGGTGCTTGTGTGTCTGATCTGGCCTCAGATAATGGAATGGAAAAGTCAACAATCTGCTGTATACTGAAACAGAAAGAGGCTATCAAAGGAGGTTCTTATGGAAGGTGATTCTCCTTCCAAACACTAGCACCCCTCCACCCTTCCTCTCTACCATTCAGCCAACTGCACCCCAAGGCTCCACACATAGCAGGTAAAGTGCAGTTAAATTTTCATTTCTTTCAGTTTATTTACATTCATTTCATTTTTTTGTCCTTTAAAATGTTTAACAGTGTTGTTCTAGTATTATTTTACGAATACAGTGGTACCTCACAAGACGAGTAACTCGCAGGAGGAGCAAAAAATTTAATCAAAAAATATTCCGCGAGACGAGCCGCGACTCACGAGACGAGGAAACTTCGTGCCAAACCT
>JANHZU010000217.1:68670-79243 GCA_032468055.1 Acrochordus granulatus
GCAGTTAATCTGCCCTACATTTTCTCTTGCATTTCACAATTCCCTGTGCATAGAGAAATGGTGTGGAAAACTATTTATTTTGGTCCTAGAATCTTATAGCATCCCCAGGACTAAAATATGGAGAATTTGGAATTTGGCATACAAGTACTACAAAAAGCCTCATCCAGATTTATTTAAATGTACACCTTCCCAGCTCAAGAGTCACAAACAGAAGCTTCTGGATCACTAACCAGGATCTGGGTCTTCCAGTTTCTCCTTAAGGCGGGGGAATGCAGGACGAAGGGATTCGGGATATTTCAAGAACACTTTGTACATGATTAACACAGCCTTCTTCCTGATATAAGGCTTTGTGTGAGACATCTGCAGAGAGAAAAAGCTTTTGACACATATTTTCACAGCAATTAAACCAAGACTCCTTCATTTGATTACTCCTAGCACTAATGATCAGAGAGGTTTCTTTTCTTTCCTGTGGCAAGAAGGGAGAAGACATCTATTTTAACAGTTTCAAGCCACGTAGTTGGTCATGATGTTATTAAGGAGTAAAATATACCTATTTGTTGTTTGCTAGATAGCCTGTAAAGAGAAGTTTATCATACCTAAAAATTGGGAACTTTCATAGATTCTAATAATCTTTGAAGTTTCATAACCAGGGAGAAACAGCTTCCTAATCAAGGGTTGCAACACATTAAGCCTAGGAATGTAACACAATGCATATGTGCATGCACCTCTAAGCAAATGGAGGGCCAAAGCTTTTAGCAAACAAGTGTTCTGAAGTTGTCTTTCGAGTGCAGAATCAAAAGGGAAAGAACATTATGCCACCCGCCAAAATAACAAGTGACTACAGGTACTTTGCTCTGGCTTAGGGACTAATAATTTGCTACCCTAAGTATGTTTAATTACAATGATAATATTAATGCACCCTAATGTAATATTTCTGCTAAGACAGACATCTGAATAAAAACGAAATATATTAGGAATTCCTGTTGGTAACTAAAAAGATATCACATTTAAATAAAACTACAATTATGGATCTTAACCATTCTTCAACTACCATTAATGATCTTGTTCATAAGAGTTGATTAGCTTGAAAAAAAAGTTGCATCATGTGAAATTAAACTGGAATCCTGCTAGTAACTGAATTAATTCTATGAAATTTTGAAACTTTCTCATTCCTTGATTTCATTATATATATCTACATCAGGGTTTCCCAAACTATGAGTGTTGATGTATATTCACATCAATCCAGGCTATGATTTGTGGCAGAAATGCAAAACTTTATTAAAAAGAGACCTGGACTTTTATTATTAGATGTAACTGGAAAATGTTTCACTTCTGTTGGAATCATAAGGGTTAATTGGACTTTACAATTAATTGGGAATAACTTTCTCACAATGTTTCTTGATAAACAACACCTGGAGAGTTCTCTTATCAAAATAATGAGCTGAGAAAAGTTGAGGAGGAATTCGTAAACTATTTGATGTACACATGCGCACATATTCTTAATGATGTAATCTTGTAATTTTTGGCTAACTAATAAAAGTGTGAAGAGATTCGGAGGGAGAGCTTTTTTTCTCTCTCTCTGACATGTTTTCCTGAAAAACCACAAGGCAGCTGGTCTGTTTTCTGTGTTTCATTTCTCTGCTTGTACAATAGCTTTCACGCCTAAATAATCATCTGATGCTCAAAGGTGGGAGCACAGATCCCAGGTAATGACTACAGGTAATTGCTACAAATACTATTATACTCTTTGCCTTTTGTGAACAAATATAGGAGTTAAGAAAGAACTTATGCCAGCAACAAACTAATGTTAAAATTTAATTTAATCCTATGTATAATTTCTCCAGGGGAGTCTCTGAATATCAATTATTTTTTTAATTTGTCAGGTTTTTTTAAAAAAATGTTTCCTTTTCTGTTACCCATGTGGCTGCTAAGTGAAAAAGTACTCATACCAAAGTTTCAGTCTCTACATTTAATGGAATATAAGAGAACAAGTTCAAATGCACTGAAATGGGATTTAGATTTCCCATTAATACCAACAACACTTCATTCTGCTCAAATTATACTCATGGATTTAATAACTAGTAGCATCTATATATATGCAGAAGAGATAAAACTTACAAGTAAAAAGAGTTATTTGAGTAGTATAAGGGTTTAAATTTTCTGTGATCCAGTATTTCTAACTCAGTTTTCATTTGGAAAAATTCATAGAACCCGGAACCAATTTGGAGGGCATAGGGGCAGATTCTCTGACCTACAATATATACATTTGCTATATGAATAAGCTCATGGGAAGACAAGAATATTATTGCCATCATTTGTTCCACTTGAAAAGAAATTTCATTTCAATCTGTTCATCCTTCGAGATTAGATGTTTGCCTGGAACAGATCCCAAAAATGACATGAGTTTACTGGACTGCAACTTCTCTATAAGGTTAGAGATTCTAAACTGAGACATTTTATTGCAAACAGGATTATATATGCTTGAATCTGAATCTTCATGAATATATTACAATATTTTAACAGAACTTTAAAAGGATCTACACTAGGATCCACTGTTGGAAGTCCTGTCATGGCAAGAAAATAATACAGCTTTTACGGAATATTCATTCAAGGTAGACAATAACTGTAAAAATAAAACAAGAGAGACACTCTATCAAGGAACCAAATTGTTATTTATGCCAGACTTTCAAAGAAAACAAACACAAGCTTACTATGTAGCAGCACCAACAGCAAAATAAGGAGCCCAATGAATAATGACTTACTGTTTATATCTATTTTTCTGGCACAACAGGGATATTGCTTTTCTGTAACATATTTCCTTGTATTTTTCACTCAAGGAGTACAGATAATCTTTGATTGACAACCAGAACTTCCATTGCTAAACAAGGTGGTCATTAAGTGAGTCAGGTCCAATTTTATAACTAGTTACTGTGGTCATTATGAGAAGCACCCTGGTTGTTAAGTGAAATATAAGGTTGTTAAGCTTCCCTCATTGATTTTGCTTGTTGGAAACTAGGTGGGAGGATCACAGTAATGTGACCCCTGGAATACTGCAACCATTGTAAATACATATCCATTGCCAATCTCCTGAATTTTGATCATATGACCATAAGGATGCTGCAATAGTCATGAGCATGAGGACTGATTCTAATTCACTTTTTTCAGTGCAGTCATAACTTCAAAGAGTTGCTAAACAAATGATTGTAAGTTGAGGATTACCTGTATACCTTCACCCTTGGCCAGAGCTCACAATTCTTATACTACTGTTAGGCCTAGCCCAAGAACAACAAAGAACAATTCAGCTAAAGTTCAGGTCTTTATTTGTTCACATCAGTAGACAGCATCTTGCCAGACTAAACATTTACTACTCTCACCCTAATGGATATATCCTGGGAGATTCTAAGGAGAGGCTGTCCTTACTCTCTTCTTCTGCCTCCTATCCCGCTCGGACCTGTGCTGCCTCTTGTCTCACCCACTTCTTGGAATGTGCTCCCTCTTTCCTGGGAAACTGCTACCTCACTGTAGTCCATCACACCATCTCCCCCTTTGTACACATTATCCCTTACAACTACCTAACTTATAAGGTATAATCAGGCTCAATTTTTTTCACAATAATCAGCAATAAACCTGAATTCATAATTATGTTCTGAATGACAGAAAGCCTTTTCCTCTGCCCATAAAGAAAATACGCCATAAAAATTATTTGAAATTACATGCTCATGAAAATACTTGTAATAGGTTTCTCATAACTGTTCCTGTAATAATTTTGCATGCCAATTTGAAAATGAAAAATTAGTCAAGACAAATACGCCTGTTATTCTATTATATTCTGCATAAATAGAGCTATTTCAAGCTGTTCCAGATGTCAAATGCTTAATCTACCTAAATATAAGTATTGAAATACCTGCTATAATAATTTTTTTTAGGATAAATAACATCCTAGAAAAAATGTGCAAGGCCAGTTTAGTATAGTGGTTAACAGTAGGAGTGGGAAAACCTGAATTCAATCATTTCTTAGCCATGGATTAGGTGGTTTTGGGTCAATCCCTCTCTCTCATCCCTAGAAAAAAGGCAATGTTAAATCATTTTTGAAAACATTGTCAAGAAAACTGCATGAACTAGTCCAGGTAGTCATCAGAAGTCAAGATGGATTTGAACACCTCCCCCAACCCAATGCACTCTAGACCAAGTTATCTGATTAAATGAAAAACATAAAATACAAAACATTAAACAAGGCAAAACCAGTACACAGTAACGCTGCAAAAGATCACAAATGGTTTTTAAAATATCTAGAAAAGTAAACATGTCTTCAATGAAACTGAAAGATACATATATAGACCCAGTAAGTTTGGCTAAAGAGATTAGCATTTCTGAAAATATCCTATTTCTTTCAGCAATATTTATGCAAGAAATACAGTATGTTACGGGTAGTCCTCGTTTAGCAACCATAATTGGGCCTGGTAAGTTGGTTGTTAAGCAAAGTGAAACTATGAATATGCTCATCATCTTATTACAGGTTTCCTTTGCTTTACAGACCTGCAAAGGTCATAAATGCACATATTAGTCACAAACTTATTTTTTCATAACTGTCATAAATGAAAACAGTTCTAAACAAACTAGTTGCTAAATGAGGACCTGTAACTCGAATAAGAACTTTGAACTCTGGGAAGAAAATATAACAGTAATCTGGGCTCAGCCATCAATAGGTTTAAAATGTTAAAGCAAACACACAAAACTAGGCTTATAAACTGGTAGCAACTAGAATGGCAAACATACAGTTATATAAACTGGTTCCAATTATCAGTTATCTTCTTGAATTATTTAAATCAGAGAAAATGGATGGTTAGTAATAACTGGAAAACTAATTTTGTCCCAATATGGTTGTAAAAATACTTTTTGTCATGCTTCCATTTCTGGAACAGACCCCTGGGAGTTATGTTTCTTTACCTTTCTCTTCACCTTTAGAAAAGAAGTTAAGGTCTTCCCATTGAGCCAGGTCTTTGGTTGATTAGGATTTTAAACCTCATTTACATACTTAAAAAAACTACAATATAATTGTTTTACATTATTTGTTCTTGTTCATTAGCCACCTTTAGCAAACATGAGCCACTGTTGTGTCTTCAATAACAGTTAAGATTCTAACAGTTAAGATTACACAGCTTTTCCAAAATATTACCACAGATAATAGTATTAAACATTGTTGAGAGGTCCAAGAAGAAAGCAGTTTCTTTCTTCCTGCTTTTTCCTTTGACAGAACATACCCATAGGCATGAAGGAGATGGAAATGAATTTTGAAAATCAATTTAATTCAAGAATGTCTGCATTGGTTTGTAACATGTAATTGAGGAAGAGGGTGGGGACTATAGAGACCAATATTATCACATATACAGTAGAGAGAAACAGATATAAAGTTAGCAAAGTTATGTAAGAATTATCAGCAAGTAAAAAGGACATTAAATGCCATTTCACTTCTAGGAAAGGAAGGGAGCACAACAAGACTTTAACTTTGCCTTGATTTTGTATGGTATAAAAGAGAAGCTCTAGCAGGTTATCAAAATTCTGTTATTACCTTAACAATTGACAATAATAATTATTGACAGTGCAATAATAATGATTCAATATGTGCAAAAATTCACTTTCCTTGGATCACAAATTGATAAAAGTAGTGAATGGAGCCCAGAAATAAAGTGTTGAATGGCACTGAATTGAATAGCAACAATGAACATGAATCAAGTATGGAAAAGCAAGGACATCAGCTTGGCAACTAAATGCAGATTAGTTACAATAGTAACTAATTACAATAGTGCACACTATTGTATTTCCCATGGTTATTGTATTTTTCCATGGTTGTTTCGACCATGAAAAAACTAGAGAGGAGGAAAATCTACTTGAAATGTGATGTTGGAGAAGACTGTTGTCATTCCTAGGACAGCAAAGGTGACAAAAAATCCCGTATTGGGGCATAGAAACCTGATATATCAGTGAAAGTCAAAATCACAAAAATCTGCCTTATTTATTTCAGCTGTATCATGTGATCAAACTCACTGGAAAAGTCAATTATGCTCAGAATGGTCAGCAGTAAAAGGAAACAAAGCCACCCAAAAATACAGTGGCTGGATACCATCAATGCTGACAGCAGCCAGAACATAAAACGACTGAAAGAAGCATACAAGATTGGAAACTGTAGAGAGAACTGGCCCATGGGATTGGACACGGTTGAACAGACAGCATCATCATCATCACTCTACAACAAGAGAGTTCCAGTAGTCCTTGCAGTGTTTGTTTCCTGACCTCATCTACCTTGAGGGGCTGACATCAATCTTGAAAGCCTCCTTAATGTCTAATCAGAAAGGCAATGAACCTTGCCTCTGACTGTGGATCCTCAGAGCACTGAACTGTCTGCAGAATAACTTAGTGAAGCATTGTGTAACATCAAGAGCAAGTGCATAAAAATCTACACAACATCATGGTACAAATACAGGATCTGGGACAAGATGCGTTTCAGCCAGGAGCATCTCAGCAGCCCAAAGCCCAACCAATGTTTCTTTGCTCTCGTGGACGTTTGGTGTAGAAGTTTGAAGGAATTCAGGATTCTGATTTTCATGACTCGGTGTGAATTCTTTATGGTGGGTTGGCCAGTGAATTTCCAACATATCGCTCCAGGCTGACTTTTGTTCTGAGGCTGCTAAAGGAAGGGAAATCAAATGGGCTGTTCCCTTCATTGAGGGTAATGATCCATTGCTGAATAATAATCAGAACTTCATACAAAGATTTAGAGCTATATTTGACAATTCAGCTAGGATAGCAATAGCAAACTGAGAGATCCATAAGCTGAAGGAAGGCAGACTTCATGAATATATAATGGGATTTTCAATTTTTGCTACAGATTAGGGTAGAATAATCTTGCTCTGACTGATCAGTTTCATGAAGGACTTGAACTAAGAGATGAGTTAGTAAAACAAGGCACACCAGAAAATTAGAAAGAGCTATTCTGGTATTGTGTGTTAATTGATGAGTGAACTGGGTCATGAAGGAAATAGTAAAGAGAGAAATAGTAAAGAGAGAACATCACCTCTGTCCTCTCTCTTTTGGATAGTAAAGCTGGAGATACAGTACTATGCAAATAGAAGCAAGAAGTAAGCAGAGAAATATAGGAGAGACTTCAGTTTATGTTTTTAGTGTGGAGCTTTAGGATACCTAGTCAAGACCTGTACCATTGAAGTACAAATATTTGAATGGAGTGCTGCACCCATGGAACTTCAGGCCATGTAACAAGCAAGTGCCTAAATGGCTCCAAAGCCTCATCTTCAGGAAGCTTCATAGTCTCCCTTCCCAATTAAGAAAAACTCCCACAGTTTTTCTTTTTATCTGTTTTTTATTAACCCCAATACTCTTTGACCATCTTCAGGTTTGGATATACTACTCTCTGATCTTGTAGCAAAAAAGTCGCAAAAAAAAAACTTTCTCAAAAAAGGCAACTAGACTTTTCTTTTTGGTCTGAAGAGATTTTGCTTCCCATCCAGGAAGCTGTCTCAATTCAAAATGAATGGAGAGTGATGTCAGGAATTTATAATTATCTCTCCTAGCTGACTGCAAGACGATAAAACCATTTAGAGATCTTTAGTTTGTGCCCTCAAGGTCACCCGGATACACATGCATAAAGTGGGGCAACTGATCTTGTAGATTTGGGTGCAATCACCAACTTAATAGATAAGCCCACAGGGCAACAGTTTAAATTGCCCACACAATTATTAGAGAAACCTATGCACGTGAAAATGATAGATGGGCAAGGACTTTAAGCTGGTCCTGTTTTTCAATGTACTGCACTTTTGCAATTAACAATAAATGTCCATATAGCTTTCTCATTTTTCTAATTTTTTATTACAATTTTTAATATGAAATCCAAATAAAAATTTAAAAAGGACAAAAGTAGGGAAAAAGAGGAAGAGAACAGAGTGAGGGAAAAGGATAAAAACATAAAAGCAGGAACTTCCAACTTTTTTCAGTGCATAATAAAATTATAATCTCAGCATGATACGATCAGCTTTAAAAGCCAGGAGCCTAGATCACAGCTATAAGGCAATATTCCATGTCTATCAAGAATTAATCATACCAAAGGAGTCTTTGGATGATAATCTGAAGAAAAGTTTTATTTGCTCTTCTAAACCTCCAATGTCTGTACCTTCATTTTGTCTTTAAGGGAGATAATTCTTTTCGAACCATGCATGCTTATAGACTCCAGCATAAGCATTGGGTTTCATTAGTCACACTTGCTTATTTTAAATTTCTTGGACCAAAAGGCACACATATTCATGAAAATGAACTTGAAAACATTTTAAATTTGATCAGAAAGAAAGAGGACTGTGAATATTTAACTTCCTTTGATACATTGTGTGGCAAATTTGAATACAATGACATGATACTCTCCAGTTTAATGAATGAGATACTTTCTGATGTTTTGGACATATATATAGTATTCTTAGGAGACATACTGATTTTTTCAGAAGACCTATCCTTGCAAAAGACCCATGTCAGAAAAATCTTAGAAAGCTTCTGCAAATGCCAGCTTTTTGCTAAGTTGAAAAGAAGTGCATTTGATCTATTTGTGTTACTAGATCTCTACCAAAGCAATGCAGATAGATTCTACAAAATTATAATCTGTACTTTCCTGGCAGGCATGTAGAATATAAAAGATATCTAACAAATTTGCAAATTTTTAAATGGAAAATTCAATTCTAATTTTATAGAATACAACACCAGTTCCTCAACTACTAAAGAAAGGACATAATTTCAGGCGAATTACTCAAGAGCAAGCAGTATTTCAAGACTTTCAAATCCATTTTTTCTGCCCAGCTACTCCTCAGCTATCCTGATCCCTTTCATCCCTTTGTTGTACAAATAAATTCATCAAAGGGGAGTATAGAAGGATGCTATGACATGTATTTTTTATTCCAGATTGCTTTTCTCAGATAAAGGGAACTATGACATTTTCATTAACAAGCTGTTTGAGATAAAAAGCTCATTCTATCACTGAGGGATGGAGTAATTCATTCTCTGTAAGCATGCACAGATGACAAAAATTTTGCATAGCTGTAGAGATCACAATCCCCCATCAGTTCAATTGGCCATAATTTTTGTCCCATTTCAATTTGTATATTACTTATATTCCTGCTTACAAACAAACTACCAGATGCACAAACATATAATTCTGAATATGATATTCTATGATCATTCTTCCTTACCTTAAGCCAAGTACACTTTGTCATTTCTATCCCAAAGGAATAGAGCCCCCATAAAAGTTGAGAACAAGGTCAGGCAATAGTTTTGTTAGACTGGATTTGAGTACAGCAACAACAGGTTATAGGACAGGTTTCATATCCACAATAGCCATTTATAAGTTCATCTTCCTTTAAGGGAAGAGATATTTACAAATTTGCCATGATAATCAATCTGCTGAGCATGGGGACATTTTTAAACTTGGTGTCATGTGTTCAGAAAATTCTGATGGCAGAGGTGATGACAGATATCAAGGACTATGTTTCTTCCTGACATAACTTTCACCGAGCAAAGATTGTCCCTGAGAAGCTGGTCAGTTTACTTCAGTTTCTTCCTTCATTGCTGGGACCTTGGGATTCTTTTAAATGGATTCTGTTACTTTTTTATACATAAATTTTATAAAGAAATTTTTAACAGGATAAAAACAATACAAATATTAAAAAAACACAGTAAGAAAGAACAGTGAGTAAGTAATTAAAGAAACAGAAAAAGAAAAGATTATAAAGAAACGTTTCTGATCTTTTTGACAGCAGTTATACACTTATATTTTATCCCCTTTTATCCTCTTCCTCTAAGATTACATAACAATTTCCTTCTTTCCTTATGCTACACTTTCTAATCCTCAAACCATAAATCACAAGCTCATTTTTCTCTTTTTTTCAGCACAAAGTCCATAGGGAGTTTCTAGTCACTGACAAATATAGTACAGTGGAACCTTGGATTGAGATCACCTCAGTGCATGAGATTTTTGCAAAACAAGCAAAATTTTTTAATAAAATTTATTTCGGTTGATGAGCGGCAACTCACAAGATGAGCATTGCGCCATGAGCTCACGCAGGAAATCTCACAACAGAGCTGACAGTTCTCCTCTCTTGCTGCATAAACAGCGTAAATTAAGTGAAAGGAGTTCAAGAGAAGGAACTCCCGAGATTCGGGCTCCGGATTCTCCTTCCAGGCAGTCCTCTCCCCCTCCTCTCCTCCCTCTTATCTCCCTCATGCCAGCCAGGACTGTTCTCAAAGTGCACACACAAAAACACACAAACCCTCGTTGCCCAGCACCATCCAGCCCGTCCCTTGCTGCCCAGCTCTTCTCCCCTCTCATGGCACAGAGGCAGGTTAAGATGAGAAACATTTCCAAACCGCCCAGGAAAGACCCCCAGAAAGATGTTACTGAGGGAAACGGCCATTTTGCCTCAGGTGGCACCAGCAGCAGTACTCCAATCCAGCAGGGGGCACCAGACAGCAGACAGCCTAGCAGCAGCCGAGGCCAGAATCTGCCTCGAAGCAGATCCATAAG
>JANHZU010000217.1:86932-99823 GCA_032468055.1 Acrochordus granulatus
GGGGGGAGACACTCTTTGTCTGGCTCCTCTGATGAGACCTGTCCAGTATGGTTGAACCTCTGGCAGAGCTCTCATCTCCCAACCACAGCAAGGTGGTGCCTCACTGGGGGGTCATTAGCTGGTATCAGGCCTTAAACTTTGTTATGGATGTAGAAGATCAATTACATCTGTCAGCCTGCCCTAAAAATGTGCTTCTGGGTAGCTGGTCACCTTTTCTTAGATCAATAAGATATTTAAATCAAAATTATTTTCAACTTCAGAAAAGCATTAACTTGTAGCATATTTAAACGTTTTCCCAAAATGAAGTTCTGGTTCAAAATGAATAATAATCAGAAACACCCCAGCAAATTTCTATCATCCTAGACAGAAAACACTTGTAGGACAAACAATATTTTAACATATCTCTGGTTATATTTATATATTAAAAATCTAAATTCTTTCAGGTCCGTATTTCAAGTTCCATAATGTATTCCTGTGGTTTTGTGCTGCAAAGTTGATGTGACCAAAACTGGGTCTCATATTTGGATATGATCCTCTTACAATATATTGACTATATTTTCCCCCATGGGCTTTTCCCACCCCACTCCATTTTAACTGATGATTTTGTTTCTTCCTGGACTAGACACTGCATGAACATAGTGCCATGATTTTCATTTGATGTAATTCGAATGATGAAACCTGAGCACTTAAATCATGTGCCACAGATCTGGAATCCAATTTGATATGGTGGCTCTATAAATACATTTTCCTACTTAATTGCTCCTTTATTTCAATATGGCAAGGTATTCAAGACAAAATGATTCTCAAATTCAGAAGAAATCTGAGAAAATGTAATGCTCTTCTGAAAGTTATTATTGAGAGGTAATTTTGGGATATTCCATTTTCCAAAGACTTTGCTTCTGTGATAAAGGAACTATTAAAGCACTAAGCCATGCTCTTCTTTTTTGGAAACTGACTATACCATTATATAGTTCACTGACTGACTGAGGGAATACATATTTAATTTACACATTATACACTTAGCTTTATGGCAAATGAATATTGTTGCAGTGTTTGCAATGTGAATTTTATAAAAAATGCATAGCGATATTTATATTTATTTATAACTGAATTTTAACTATTTTTTTCAGACCACTCAGTTTTAAACAAATAATAATAGTATCAGCCAGCATAGTCAATGATCAGGAGTGATAGCACTGTACTATCTTTTATCAAAATCTTTCCTTTAGCATAGCAGTGGAAGCAGAAAGGAGATACCATTTGTACATAAACTAATGACCTCTCAAGAATTTATGATGAACCTGCTAGATCAGGCTAACAGCCCACTAAGTCCAGTCCGGTGGACCCCATTTTGGCCACCCAAATGTACTTAAGAAGCTCATGAACATGGACAGGAAGGCAATATCCCACTTTCAATGCAGTTCTAGAACATGATACTAAAAAATGCTGTCCTGAGATAGCAAACAGTCATATTTATTAGTCATTGATAGTCTCATGTTTCATTATTCTGTCCACTTTACTTGTAAAATCGACTAGTAATCGACACCACATCTAAGTAGCAACAAATTCTCCAATTTAATTGTGCATTGTATAAAGACATTGGTCCTTTTTTTCAATCCTGAATCTCACTGCATTTAGTTACAACGAATAATCCTGAATTCTATCATTATAAGAAAAACTTCTATGTATCTACCTTATTCATACTTTAAATGACTTTGTATACATCTTATCATTTCTACATTATTTTGCTCCAAGCTAGATTGCCCTATATTTAATATTTCTTCATTGGAAAATAATTGTACTGCACATTTTAATAACTTTAGTTACTCCTTTAAGCAATTTTTCCAGCTAGGCAGTATCATTTTCCAAATATAATAACTGTATAAAGCTACCAGATATTGTGTGTGTGTGTGTGTACATACCAATTTTTATCTTCCATTGAAATGAAGGAGAATGTGTGTAAACTTTTTAAACCCTAAACTAGAAGCAATTGTTTAATTAGTGCAATGACATTTTGAGTTTTTCCATAGGATACTGTCTTGCCAACTGTGGAACTGACCTGTGATTCATGAACCTGAGACTTCCCCTTTTCCCCATGCAATTAACATTCCATTAGACTGATAGTCAACAAAGTTTTTTTTCTAGCAAACAATCATTCAGCTTTTTAAATTTGTATAATCTTTAGCACTGCTGATTTAGTGAGAATTTAAAATCTGCCTTTAATTATTTATAAATATGTTAATTAAAATGCCAAGAAGCACCTACTTTAAAAGTTCCATAAATAGGTATAGAATGAATTGTGGTTTCAAAGCTCTTGTCAGTGGATAATGGAACATCATGCTGTCAACTTAAAAAGCAGCAAAGATTACTTTAGTTTGCATCACAGACTCTATCCATTATGTATAATTTTATTGTGTAGCAATATGTGGGATTTCAGGCCATTTTTTCAAGCTCATTGAGGAAAAACAACATTGTGTCATATAAACAGATTAATCAATTAAGACTTTTTTTTTGCTTTTGAGCTTTGAAAGTTACCCACTCAACATCTTAACTTTATTTTTCTGTCTCTTGATCTCAGTGCATTAGTATATATAAAACAAATTAAATTTACAGACTTTGTCATAAAGAAATAACACCATGAAACTTGCTATACCCAATCACAATGAAACTGTCCTAGTCATATAAAAATGTTAGTATGCCTTATTTTTACAGTATACTGTCCTTGTTAATATACTTTTTTTGCTTAGTTCTTTACCTATCAGTTGATTAGTACTCTTACAATATTTTGTAGTCATCAATCTAGTTGTTACTGTCAAATTCAATTCCAAAACTTATTATATTACATATCATACTAATAAAAAGAAAAAGTTATTTCTGCTATTCTCAGTATATTTATTTTCAGTCTTAGGTGCTGAATCATCATCTTCTTCTTTAGGGTTTATCCTGCATAATGGCATGGTCCACTATACTGGTTCGCTGGCGCCATCTAATGTGGTCTTGGGCCTGGTCAGGTGAGTGCCGGCAATCTTTAGGTCTTCATGCAATGTCTATAGCCAGCGATGGTTCGGGTGATCCTTCAGACGCTTGCCACTGACCTTTAGTATGAGACTTTTCTTGGGAAGTTTTTTTCAGAATTGGTTTGCCATTGTCTCCTTCCTAGGGCTGAGAGAAAGTGACTGGCCCAAAGTCATCATGCCCAAGGCAAAACATTCATTTTTATCAATAACCAAACTGGCTTTCTTTTTTAAAGCATAACACAAGGTAAATTTCAACCCTTTGACCCACATATTTTCCCACTGATCTATCTGTATTCTAACCAAAATTCTTAAGAGTATTTTATCATACATTCTAAACCTAAAATTTGTTTCAAATTTCAACAAATGATTATACATTTCAGCAATTACAGATTTCAGAATTTGAAATACAATTCTGCGCTTATAAACCATTTTAGCAGGGATTTACAAATGTTAGACTGGTTTATGCAAAACCCATTATTTGCGGTTATAAAGGGAGAAATGGAGCCTTTTCTAATTTGTACTGAACTTCTGAAAAGGCAATAATCATATTCTCTCATTGCTTGGAGGGGATTCTTATCATTTTGTATATCTTCCAAATCACTGCAACACAAAATGAAAACCCTGGAAATTTAATCTTATTGTGAAGTTATAACTCTTAGAGACCAACATATACTATTAGATGTTTTTTCATCATCTCTTTAGGAAACTACAATGTATTTACTGACCAGTGATACACTTGTATTATTGTAATTGCTTAAGGCTACATTCATTTAAAACTAAACCTTATACAACTTTTATGGAATTGTACTGTAAGCTTTTGACTATACCTTAGCGACCCTATTAACTAAGATCTAAAAACTGAAGCAGTGAACAGTGAGGTACAACCTTGCTGTGGTTGGGGGGCTTGTATGCTCCAAAGAAGATGAGAGCTATGCCAGAGGTTCAACAATACTGGACAGATCTCATCAGAGGAGCCAGACAAAGAATGTCTCCCTCCCATAAAAAGATGAGATGTAATGTACAGAAATCCATACTGGCTTGGTCATTGCCAAGGTTAACAAGAACCACGCTATTTGTTGTTAGAGTTCCTGGACATCTAGTGAAAAATGGACTACAGGACTCCACTGCAGAAGGAAATGGCAATCCACTCCAGTATCCTTGCCAAGAAAACCCCAAGGCCAGCAGCAAAAGGTTATAAGATATGATGCCAAAAGATGAGCCTCTCAGATCAGAAGGAATTACAAGTCGCTCCAGAAAGAGTGAAGTGGCTGGGCTGAAGCTGAAAGGATGCTGACCTGTGGATGTGACTGCAGGTGAAAGGGAAGCACAATGCTGTAAAGAAGAATACTGCATAGGAACCTGGAATGTAAGACCTATGAATCAAGGTAAGCTGAATGCAATCAAATATGAGATGGCAAGATTGAACATTGACATCTTGGGAATCAGTAAATTAAAATGGACAGGAATGGGTGAATTTAATTCAGATGACCACTCCATCTACTATTGTGGACAAGAATCCCTGAGAAGAAATGGAGTGGCCATCATAGTCAATAAAAGAATGGGAAAAGCAGTACTGGGATACAATCTCTAAAATGACAGAACGATCTTGGTTCAAATCCAAGGCAAAGCATTCATATCCAAATCTAGGCCCCAACCACTGATGCCGAAGAAGCTGAAGTTGATTGGTTCTATGAAGACAACTACACCTTTTAGAACTCACACTAAAAAAAAAAGATGTCCTTTTTATCATAGGGGATTGGAATGCTAAAGTAGGAAGTCAAAAGTTAACCAGAATACACCTTGCTGAATTTGGAAGCTATCTATGCAGGATCAGACTATGAATGAGATTCTATCAGAAAATTTTAAGGCTACAGATTAGACCGAATTATAAAAATAAAAAATCTAAAAGAAAGAAAATGGACAATCATTTCTGGATTCTTGCTAAGAATGCTATGAGAGGCAAATGTTAGCTTGAATCAGTCTTTACTTTAGCTATATGTGCCTCCCATTATGATTTAACCATGCCATTCCACCAAGTCTATAATTTCTGTGAAATTTCTGGGGGATCTAAAAAGCTATGCTAGAGATTAGACAGGGAAACCCTGTTATGTGACAGGTATATTACTTAGGCATTTGTGAATCAGCCTTATAAAAGTCATAGCTCAAAAGAGCCCCTCACCAATCTACAATATTTTTCAATTAATCTTTAAAACAATTTAATAAGCAGAACTAATGTAAAAACCACTTACTGCTAAAAATGCAATTTGCTGCTGAAATGCTGTAAAGAAATAAGTTAATAAAAATGATTACCAACTTTGAAGATTTTTCATGTAATATAAGGCATATACATACACATCTAATTAAATTAGTCAATATACTAAACTAGGTTAATTGTTGTACAAAAATTTTCCTGAAGTATAATCATTTGTCTGAAGAATTATAAGGTAAATTGTAACCACTATCAAAGTCGTACCAATCTATCAAAGTTATACAAGTCTACTCAAAATGTATATAAACTAAGGATTCTACCTGAAAAACAAGTGCATTACAGTACAACTCTTCCTAATTTGGTTCCATTTAACTTGTTAAAAATAGATGAAGTCAATTTAATCTAAAATATAAATTAGAATTTAAGGAAAAAAGCAGATGTTTCTTCAGAAGAGACATAACTCCACTTACAATAAATGTTTACATAATTAAAGTTGTTCAATTATTTGCTATTTCTTTTTAAAATGTGCCACATTTTTCTAGAATATATGCACTCCAACATTTGATGAAGAAGGGAGGAAGGGGGTTGCCATGGTTAAGTCAGCATTTTTTGTTGAATACTGGAATAAATCAATGCATAGATCCGACACCCACCTAACTTGTCAGCACAAGTTACAAATTTTTTTCCTTTGAATACGTAACACTAACAGAAATGTGTTAAATGTAATTGTTATTCAAACTTCCTTTCTTTGCTTTGCAATCCTTCTAACACTTCATCCTAAGAAAAGCAAGAATAGAATTCTCTGTTGAGCTTTTCTTAGGGGAAAATGTCAGAGGCCAAATAAAAAATGTTACCATGGTGATAATATTATAAAATTTTAAGATAAGAATATACCTACCTCCTTTGTATCAGGAAGCTATGTGTTAACAGAACTATAATATCTTTAAGTGGGCCATAAAGTAACACATATCCATAGAGAGATCTAGTTCATTCTTGCCACAAAGACTGATTAAATTATCTCCTGAAACAACTGGAAACCGACTATATGTGTTAGGTTACAATATGATCTCCAATGAGTATGGTCCTTGTAATCAAAATCATTGGTAAGTCCTGGGGAAAGATTACTTAAATTATTCAAGCAAGGCTAAATTATTTCAACAGGTATGCAGTGAGATCTTATATCTCACTTTCTGCTGTTTTATATAGGATGTTAAATTACAGCCAAGCTATATGATAATTCAGATTTTGAGTGGCCCTTAGATTGCTTCCAAGTTACATTAAGATCTAACTTATAAAAAAGGGAACAAGAATCATTTTGATGCAACACTCATCATTTTGCACATGCACAAAACCGAAGCCACCATTCCTTTGCATGCATCCACACATAATGAAACATGCACAAAAAATAGGCTTATGCCAGGATTCCTGAAACAGATCCTTGTATAATTATGGGGCTGCCTGTATTCTATTGTCATCAAACCTATTGCTTAGGACTGATGAGACTTGTAGTATAAAAGTACATTAAAAAATCAGGTTACCATTCTTATAGCAAATTATTAATTCCAGCTGCCTTCTTTAATAAGCAATAAAACATATCTTTAACCTGGTAGTTTCTGTTTCCTCTTTTACAAATAAAGGGGAAAAGACCCGTTGGCTTTTTACTTGAGAAGGAGAAAAAATGTGGGGAAACTAGTTATATTCTCTTTCAAAAGCTGTCAGGGATTAAAGGTGGAAAAAATAGTCTGAAAGCTTCAGAAGTATCTATCTTGAGTCCCCAACATGGTGACAATTTGTTCGCCAACATCTGGCAAGTTCCTAATCTTTAATTTTCTTTCTTTCTTTTAATAAATGGGTAGCTGGCACACTGCAAGGCCAATAACCAATCTGAACCATAACATATATTTCTAATAATATATCTTGGCCTGGAGTTTTTCTTAGAAAAGAAAATGGAAAGTTGCTATAAGCTAAAGACTTGAACACCTTCTCTTAATTGTTCTGAGAGCGCTTGTCTCTCCAAATATGCCAGTTAGCTCAAAAGAGCCAGGACTCATGATCTATATAATTCATGGACTTATAATTTATAATATAGACCTGAGCACATTATAAAATAAGTATTTATAAATAAGAACAAGATCTCAAAATGCCCATTTGAATATATAATGTGCTTCTACTTCTTCATGAAATGTAAAATAGATAAACCACAAGAGTCAGTGTGGTAATTGAACATACCACAAAGTTGTTATGGGAAAAAATTTGGGGAACTGCTCTGTCTTGCTTTTATTTCATGAAGGAAAGGCAGGATATAAATTTAACAAATATGCATGATCAGAAAAGAGCCACTAGGCATGGAAACTTGACTGATTCTTGCAGAAAAAGGTACAGTAGAAGAGAAGAGAGAACTATAGTAAGAGGGAACTAGACAGAAGTGTAAAACAAATGGTTTTGGTGGCCTGATTTTAAACAGGAATAGCATTACACATCCGCTGTAGGCTATTGAAATAAGTCTACTTTTGAACTACTGAGTTATTCTAATACAGTATTTGAAATAATTTCATCACTAATATGGATGCAGTCAGATGTTTTAATTATCCCATTAAAACAAACATTCTTTTGTTCACTGTAATTCTAAGAAAATTGTTGCAAATAAATACAATGTAGATTCAATGGAATTTTATATATAATGATAGGCACATTGTGGGTTTTTAATGAGTAAGGATAGCTAAGAAGCAGCAATAAAGTTGCATCTCTTTCACAGGGATACCAAAAAAAAACCACCCTGAGTCACAACCTATTGGCGAGGGGAAATTGATAGAAGAGACTCTGGTAATTTAAAGCAGGTTGATATCTCAAATCCCTAGCCATGCTTAAGAATGTATGAATATTTTTAATATTAAAAGTATTTCATAGTACCAAAAGCATAATAGAAACCATATTAAGACCCTGTATATTACAACAAGAACATATCTGTGATGACTGCACATTGATATAAAGTCATTATCACTGGGGAGAGTGTGAACTGCATTAAAATAGGTGCCATTCTGGCTGCTATCCTTTCCATTTTGTTTGTATACCCAGTCTTTCAGTGGCATGCTCAAGTCAAAAAGTCCTTATTTCGTTCTATTTGTGCACAAGAAACAGGCAGCTAATGTTAAAAAGGGCTCTATGAAATATTAAATATTCAGATCCTTAGCTCAATGTGTTTTTAAGTTTTCCTAAAACAAATGCCTTGTAGCCATATTTTTAGCCTCTCCTCTGTAATTCTTTAAACAAGAAGACCATTAATATGCTGCCAATGCAAGCAATGCTGTACAGTAGATAACATGGGGTAATTGTCAAGATTCTAATATATGAAAAGAGCCCACTAACCAGTTGTTGTGAGATGAAGCCCCTAGAAGATTTGAATCCCCATTTGAATTGAGGACCACTGCATAAATAATCTCCCTTTAGCCTCTTTTTCTGGCCATCATACTGAAGACAAGTAAAACTAACAGGGTTGCCAAAAAATGTGATGATAAAAAGAAACTGGGATACCCAATCACTTGTTCATGTTTTTCAAGAAGAACCGGGCCTCTGGCCATATCTACAAAGAAAGACTTCATCTATTTGTGTTCTCCTTCAACCATATCTAAACTCTACTACTGAGGAAATGAGCTGATGAAGTAAATTAAGTATTTTTGCAGAATCAACACAAATTGAGGCATCCTTTCCTTCAGTTATATATACCCTCCACTTGCAGACATTCCACCTTGAAAATAGAGTTGCATTGATTCCAATTTAGAGAACATGTTAGCAGCATTCATTGACAACATCTTTGTCAATGACAACATCCATCCTCTAGTGAGCAAAATTATATCCACTGCACTGCCTTAAGCACGGAGTGGCAAAAAGATAAGACATGGCTACAAAGCATTTTCAAGATATGGAATGGGAACCTGTGGCACTCCAGCATGTTGTTAAGCCACCCTTTCCAGCTTTCTTTACCTTTAGCCTTGCTGACAGGAGAAGCTGCTAATTTATCACACTGTGAGGTTCCCAATGCATGTATGCCCATTCTTTGAACAGTGCCACATGGAAGCCAAAAAGAGAGCATAGGTCTGCAGGTAGCTGCTCAACCAAGGAGCAACCAAATCATCTCTTCTTCATTAATCTCTACTTTCTTACTCAGTTGCAGAGAAGTGGATTCTGACATAGCAAGCCCAATTCTACCTATTGGATTATCTAGAGCAGAGATGGAGGGCAATCAAGGAAAGAGGTTGCTTCCACTCTTTCAGGGAATCCATGCTAAGACTCCCCAAGCAGGCAAGAGATACCAGAGGAGAGGTTTCCTGCTAAATTCTTCTGAATGTGCTGTTAAAAGAAAAAGTAAATGACTGTTCAAGAGTGGTAAGTGATCCTGTTAGCAGTAGCCTCTTCTTCCTTGCAACATTATCCATAGAAAAATCAGAGCACATAAGGAAAGAAATGACATCCTTTGATCTGTTTGGCTTCCCTCTTCCAAGATTAGGGCCAGTAGGTTTATCCAGAACAAATGAAGAGAAGCTACCACTACCTCTTCCTTGAACAGCATTCCATTTCCTAGATCACCAAGACTGCAAGTGAGTGAAGGTGATCAGATTGGGCCCAGGATGCCATGTATGAAGGGAGAAAGAAAGCAAGTAATAGCAGCTTCCCTCTCTTCGTTCTGCAGCATCACAGGATCCAATTTTCCCTCTGTGCTACCATATAGAGGCATATTCAATCAGCCACCTCTACCCACTTGTTCACACCCTCTTTCTTGGTGTCACTATGTGAACAGCACAATTTTAAAAAAGGGGGTCCTTCAAAAGGGATTCTGAAGGTATCCATAATCAGACATCGGTCATATGTGCCGCAAGTTCCCTAAGAACACCTACCAACAGCATCTGCCATTCCCCAAGAAGCTGTTGCCACCTTGATCCCCACTCACACCAACCAGCTCCTTCCCCAACCACACAGCTTTTAGAAAGAGGGCTACAAAATCCACGAAGGAGGATCCCTGTCCTCGTCTCTTCCCTTCATTGCAGCGAAGCTTCTCCCCTTAGCAACCACTGCATTTCATCTGGTTACCACCAGCAGCAGCACCCCGAGGCGCCTTCTTCGCTCCACCGCTTACCCAGCGCAACCAAGCCCACCCTCTGTGCTTCCACCACCACACCGAGGGGAGCCTCAGAAAGAACAGCAGAGAGGAAGAAGCCACCAAATACAACTTCCACAGCCTGCCTTCCCCGCGCCGAAAGACGAGCGCGCGGCGCCTCCCCGGCTCACACACCCCTACAGCAGCGCGACCGAAGGAGCGGCGGCGGCGGCGGCAGCCCCTTCCCCAAGCAGGGACGCAGCCTCCGAGCCAATACTCACGTTGCAGGGAGGAGAACCTGTCCTTTAAGTCTCCGTTGCCTGCAGATACTGACAGCTGGGATTCCGATTCCTATCAAGAGACCGAGGGTCCGCGGTTTCTGGGGCGTGGGAAGCTGGAGGAAAGGCGAAGGGAAGAGGGGCAGGGCGGCAGCAGGATGGCGATTCCCCTCCGCTTGTAGCTCCCCTCCCCCATCCTAGACCACGCTGCGGATACCCTTCAGGAGCACCTCCGGGCACGCTTCATTCTGCCTACGTGGCCGTCTGGAGAACAGGTACCTGGTCAGCTGAAGGCTCTCCGTTTGCCAGAGCCCCGCAGCAACCACCCCAAAAGAAAGCTCTTCATCCAGGAAATCCTTTCGGAGCCAGCCGCCGAACGGAGAAAGGGGGCTCCTGCCGCCGCCGCCGGAGCCGCGGAACGCGCGAGGCAAAGACAAGGGGGGCGAGCCACCCCCTTCCCCACGCATCTGTCAGAGCGGGGCGCAGGAGCGAGACTCACGAAGGCGCGCGAGCAGGGCTGCCGCTTCCCATCTCAGCGGCGACGCCTGGCTGCGAGGAGCGCGGCGGCGGCACCCGCCCGCCCCCAGCCCGGGAGGGCGCGGGGCTGGCTGGCGTTTCCTCCGGCGCGGAGGGCCTCTGAGGAGGCGGCTGCGCTCCTGCACAGGGGTTACGGCTTCAGCGGAGCGACCGGCGGGGAAGGAGGCAGGGCTGCCGCCGATGCCGCCGCCGCTACATGTGGCCGAACCTCCTTCGCCGCCGGTTCCTCGAAGGAAACCTCCGTGGCCGACAGTGGCAAACAAGGCGACCGCCTGCGGCCCCCGGAAGCGCCGTCCGTGGTGGTCCTGGTCAAGAGGGCGCCTCCTCGGGGAGGGCTGGCTGACGGGGGTAGCCGAAGTGCGCTTCTGCATCCAAGGCCCGGGGGGGCGGCGGCGGGGAGCGCTTGCACGTCGGTGTGCCGGGGAGAGGGGAAGCCGCGAAGCTCCCTCGCCGAGGAGGAGGCTGCGAAGCAGCAAAGCAGTTCCCGCCCCCACCAACTCCGCGTCAGAGCTCTTCACCCGCCGCCGCCGCCTTTCCTCCGACCCTTCCCCCGCTTCTTCCCGATAGTTTGTTCCTAACGGGGGGAAACGAAGCGGGCGTGAGGGCGGCGTAGCAACGCCGCGCCAGTCCGGCCGTCCTCCTCCGAACTCCGCACGTGGCCACCGAGTCCCGCAGCAAAGCGCACGCCCCTTTCTCGGCTTCCTCGGAGCTGCACCTGAGCGACTCGGTCGCAGCGTCTGCGCGGCGAGCCGGGCATCCTCGGCGGACCAAGGCTATGCTGGTTCCCCCTTCCTACGAGGACCACCTTAGGAGGTTGAGAGAGGTGGGGGTGCCCTGTCCTGTTCTCAATCACGTGCCAGCCCCCCTCGTCACTCTCTGGGACATTACTAGGGACAAGATCTGGATCGACTAGAAAGATTAGCCGAGTGAGGAGGGTTTGTTCCCGCTGCCCTAAGCCCCTCAGGTCATGTACAGTATTCACCGTACTAGCAGAAGATTGACTTAGGGTTGGTGCTGCAGACAATCCAGCCCCAGATGCTTTCGCTTTGCCTGTGCTTCTTGCAATCTGTTTCCCAGAAAAAGGCTTTAGAGGCTTCTGTCTAATAAATTACTGTCATTGCACTTGCTTTTTATGGGCATCCTTAAAA
This sequence comes from Acrochordus granulatus, assembly GCA_032468055.1. Taxonomy (NCBI): domain Eukaryota; kingdom Metazoa; phylum Chordata; class Lepidosauria; order Squamata; family Acrochordidae; genus Acrochordus; species Acrochordus granulatus. Next base: position 99,214 of record JANHZU010000217.1, read on the forward strand.
CAATAATGGTGAAAAATAGATGCTGGTGTCATTTTCAAGGTGTCTGCTTCCTCTTAAGGACTCCTAAGACCTTACAATATCTGAACTGGTACCAATGCCTGTGTGTGAGCAGTCATCATGCAGCATCTGTTAGTTTGCCCATCACAGCTATTAGGGTACAGTTTAAATAGTTGGTCACCTTTATGTTTTTTTCTACTGTTTAAATCAAAATGACCTCCACGCTTTTAATTTACTCCAACTGGAAGGTTGAAATATTACAGAGTACTGCTGAAATATTATATGTACCTTCTTATAAAAATAGCTATCTGTTTGTCTTTAATTAAACAGGACAGTAATTGGAGTGGATTTATCTTTCCTAAACTGAAAAGTAAGTCTCTTGTTCTTCAACACAGTCATGCAGAATCCATTTCCATTGTACAGCCTTCAATTTCTATGTATTGGATATACAATTCAAAAAATATGGACATCTGAAAATATTACATTCTGTCTCTAAGTCAAATTAATATACCAATCTTAAATTTTAACAATTTTTGTTGTTGTTCAGTCGCGCAGTCGTGTCCGACTCTTTGCAACCCCATGGACTGCATTACACCAGGCCCCCCTGTCTTGC
>JANHZU010000217.1:128691-139004 GCA_032468055.1 Acrochordus granulatus
GCAGAGGATGAGATGGATAGATAGCATCGTCAGTGTGATGGGTGTGAGCTTGGGAAGACTCCGGGAGGTAGTGCAAACAGGGGGGCCTGGCGTAATGCAGTCCATGGGGTCGCGAAGAGTCGGACATGACTGCGTGACTGAACAACATACACATTTGATAAATATTAAGTTGGGGAAAACCAGATAATTGAGAAGCACTAAACTGGCTCTGGAGGAAAACAAATTATTTCCTGGTTCCCTGGTAACAAATGACCTGAAAGCCTCCAAATCTTGTCAGGAAATATTCTAGAACAGTTTTCCAAATATGTTGTACTGAAGTTTGCACTTCTCAAAGCAAAGACTGACCAGCTGTTGTTTTTCTGAAGTTTTAGACAAGATAGTAATTTGTACCTTTAGCTTAAATTGGCTGATGGGTATCCACATTTTGGAAAACTTTAAGAACATGAAATGAGACTTGGATCAAACCAAAGCCCAGTATGGTTCAGCCTTCTCTTTGTGGTACTAATGCCCATGAGAAACAATAAGGCCACATGTAGGATATGAGGACAATGTCTTCTCGCATTAAGTATGTGGGCGGTTCCATATTCTTTTATTTTGCACCTATCACATTCATTTTTTCCTTATTTTTAAAGGTCAAAAACTGTGATTAGGTCATTAGATAGCTTTTATATATGACCAATGGAAACTTTTTGAATAATATCATTACAGAAGCAGGTTCCTGTTTTTCATGATTTTCCCCCCAATTACCCAAATTTCTCATTTAATCCTGGCATTTATAATTCTTTTTAAATACCCTCTGTGTTTCTGAGGTAATTCTGCAGTACATAAAGTACCATGTTTCTTTAGTTGCCATGGCAAAATTTCTTTTCTCCCTCTCTTCATTGCAGAGCAACTTGTGTCTAAAAACTCACTCTAATTGCTCCCACACGCTAAACATTTTTTCCTGAATATTTTCTTCACCAGCGGTGAGCAATCACCTTTTGCACTAAATCAAGAAACTGTGATGTAAGAAGATGTAAGATGGCTGGATTTCAGATGAACATTTATTCATTCCCTCAATGTGGTAGTGACTGCAAACCAAAACCTTCAACTGTCTCATTCACACATTTCCTATGAGATTGGTCCCAGTATTCCTTCCTGGTCCTATCTTTTCTGCATAGCTCTCCAATGTAGTCCACTCACATCCTGTTACTACAAAGTCTAATCAGTTATATTTGTGGCTTCAAAATACTCCTACCAAGTGAAGGGTACCACACTTCACCTATCCAGCACATTCACCAAATTACTATTCTCAGTCAGTTAGTCCGATCTTGCATACTTGCGAAGAAAATTCTATCATGAATAAGTTTCCCCATGTCATGTGGACAAGAAGGGGAGGGGAGGGGAGAGGAGAGGAGAAGAGAGGAGAAGAGAGAGAAAAGAAACCTCAGGAACCAGTCTTCACAGAGACTGTCCCATTTTCCATATTATCTGTATCTCTGCAAGCCTTTTAAGGCAGAGAAATACTTTTTCCATTTGATTCATCTTCAAGGTCCTATTGCCATCTCAATACTATACATCCCATTTTTTTCTTAGACTCTACTAATGGAGACTAACCCAGCACAAATCCTGCTATTATTTGAATGGCAGATATTTATTCTTTGTTGGTATGTAGAACATTAAATCTCATTTTTAAAATAAACATTTTTTTAATCAGGCAAAGCTTTTAGAGTATTTTGATATAGACTCTATTGGCCAGATTACAATTTAAGATTTCTTCAGTTGGGAACTACAGTTTAAAAAGATTCCAGCAGCCTCTAATAGATGTAAAGAAAGAAAATGAGGATAATCAGGGAACTAGAATTAACTAATATAGAGAGAGATTGATGGAAATGGGCATATTTAGTACTGAGAAGTAAAAGCTGAGGATGGCTATGATAGCTTTTTTCAAGTAACCAAAAAAGTGTCATATGGAAAAAAAACAAGATATTTTCTTCATCATCCCAATGGGGAGGACATGGAATAAGGGCCTGAAAAGAAGGGAAGGCAAATTCTGATTAGATATTTGCAAAACATTCCTAATAGGAAGAGCAATACAGTGGCGAAATCCAATCACCCTGAGAGGTGGTGGACCCCTGAATCTGTATAGCTACGTTTGGGGAAATATTTATTTATATATACATGCACAGAGTTTATAGGCCACCTAAATCCTATGGCTGAACAGCTTACAATTTAAAAAGTTTTTTTTAAAAGACAAAAGATAATCATAAACATCCCACAGACAAACTTATTTAAAAAAAACACACATCAAACATCTAACAGGGTTTAATTTTTGCCTGCCCTAAAACCTGGGATAATCGCTAGGTTTTTAATAGCTTCATGCACATCATCAGAGTGAGAGTCATCCAGATTTTTTGAGAATATTATTCCAGAGGTCAAGTGCTATAACAGAGGAAGCCTTCATAATTCCAGCAAATCTAATGTCTATGATTAAATGTTTGATTGTATGATTCAGTATGACTTTTGCTCATGAGATTTTTTTTAAAAATAATACTTGTAAGAATAGTAGTACTCTGTAGAGAAGAACTACTTCATTTAATGTTTATGCACTGCCTAGAATTCTAGGCATTTTATTAGTAATCAGCAGCAGCTTAAGAGAAGTTGATAGCTACTATATGCAAATCACACAATTTCCAAATTCAGTAGGATATTGTAATTAGAATCCAATGTTAATATGAAAAAAACCCTGTATCTGAATACATTTTTTTCCATTCTCAAAAAGCATCTGTGAAAAGATTGCATGTTGAGCTGTCTGAGTGATGGAAGAACAGATTGAAGAACTGTGGCTTCAAAATACTCCTACAAAATACATTTGGCACTGTTGATATAATTGTTCATTAGCTTAAAATATCGAATGGTAGGTGGTTAAGAGCTCTTGCTTTCCTGCTGCTTGTTGGATGTGGATTATTGTCACAGCAACAGTGGTCCCAATCAGAAAACCTCTTTCAAAACCAGGGAGGCAATAAAAAAATTATCACGAGAGCCTGTTCAAATTATGGAAAACTATTCTTCTGAACAGAAATTGATTTTAGGATACAGAAACAAGAAATGTAAAAATATTACAAGCCAGTTATGTAAATGATTAACCTCCAATAGTTCGATCAGTCAGGCATCCTCATATTTAATAGTAGTGGTGTCAGGAAATTTGGAATTTTTAAGAATTGTTTCTGATTGGGTGTTTGTTTGTTTTTTTTGGATTTTTCATTATGTATTAGTCTGGCTTCTGAGATACTAGAGTATTATCTCCAGTCTACAAAATCAGTGTTAACTAAAGTTGAACCTTCTATTTCAGGTTGATTGAGGGCGATAACAATTGATGCCATTTGGAAATCGATCAAAGAATAATCCTGAAATCCTCAGTTTGAAAGAATACCATATTTGAGGATAATACATATACTTATTCTGTGCTGTAATACATTCTACAGTATTTAGAAAAAGATTTATATTTTTGAAAACAAAACACTTGAGCTATTATCTAATAAAGACACACCAATTAGCAGCAGCTAGTACCTGAAATGCACCTTAGAAAACTCTTCAGGGAGAGTTTCCTTTTAGTCATATGAGTTCTCACAGCTACAGATGTTTTTCCTAACCTTGGGCTGAGATTAAAACAGTCCATGGTTGCTACAGGTTTTAATAATTTTCAATTATGGCCTAAATCACTAATTTGTTATAATTTGCTAATCTCTAATGCTCAATAATACACTAATCTTGCTTTTTTTATAGTCTTTTATGGTTCTCATGCGTTTTCATTAATTATTCACACCTTGAAAAGAGCTGCATGGATATCAAAATCAAAATTCCTTAAGGATCATGACTAATGGTATATTGGGTATTGAAGACTAAGTGCTGAAATGCAAAATCAACTATCACTGGTCCACAAAGATTCAGTATTCCATTTTAAAGGTTGGACATATCAAAAGGAAGAGATTGGCTTCTGTTGAATGGTTGAAAGTGGACCTCCTTCACTGTTTGATGAAGATTTTCCAAAATCAAATAGGAAAACTATTATGATTAATAGTTTTTTTCCTTCAAATGCAAATGATGTATCTCTGTGTCACTGTTAAACAGTATTCCACAAATTGTCACATAAAAAATCAAGATTTCTTTGGCAGTTGAAAATACTGGTGACCTCCACTTAAGGGCTAGCATCTTTGCAAACACGTTTTGACTTAAGTGCAAAGCATTTACTATTGGTGTGATATGTGTACAACAAAGCATCCTTGGTTGTTATATTCTGCACTGGTTACTCATTACAGCATTTCCAAGAACAGCCCCTGACTGAATGCATTGCAGCAAACCAATCTTGAAAGAATCAGTACATGATTCTTCAACCATAGGCAGCCAGATGCTTCCAGGATGTTCATTAGCTGGGCATGAAAGTACTGCAATATATTAGTTTATATATATTTAATCACTTGGCCTTCCGATGATAGCTGATGCAGGCATCTGAAAGTTAATGAAGACAATTAAAAATAAAAACAACTCTTATTGAGTGTTATTTTTATCTCTTCAAGTTTTTTTAAATCCTTTCTATAAAATGAACAGCACATTATATTTAAAAACTTCATTGTATAATAAAACTCACCAACTGTAAGAGAAGTTTTATTATTTGGGGACTATTAATACAGGATAGACTTTTTATATTCTCCATTCATTTCACAGATCAGAGGAGGCAAGATTCAGAATTTAGCTTACTATCAAAGGAGAAAAGATTCCAAAACCAGAGGATGAATGAGAATTCAGCAACTTGTAATCAATAAAAGTAATTATAAATGGAGACTCTTTGAAAGGATTGTTGTTGTTCAGTCACTCATTTGTGTTTGACTCTTTGCGACTCCATGGACTGCAGCACTCTAGGCCTCCTAGTCCTGTCCTGCCTCCTGGAGTCCACCCAAATCCACAACCATCCCATCTCCAACACTTTGAAAGGATTATCCTTATATGTGTCTATTCATAATTCCTATAAACATACCAAATATTAGAGTTGGCTGTTGGATCTCTCCCCCATTCCTCTTCATACCATATGCACAATTTTTAGTATGAGATTTAAAATGGCAGGTCAGCTTTTCTGATGACATAGCCAAAAGTTCAGTAAATAACCAATATTGTATTATTTGGATCTCTTATTTCTGCAGAGATAATTGTCTGGACTTCTTTGACATTTCTCCTGGTATGGCATACTTCCAGGGTTGTGTTTTTTATATGATAATATTATTTTCCATGCATCACCTCTCAGAATCCTAGTAAGTCCCATCAAATCCAATTAAGTTTAATGATCAAATATCAAACATGTGAGATTCCTTAAAATTTTGAGAGCGCCTTTAAGACAGTGAAAAAATGAAGTTTAAATTATTTGTTTTTAGATTTCTAAACTGCAACGTTGTCATAGCAATAGAATTCTGAGCAGATATAAACTATACTATTTTAGTGAGGGTATGGTGGTCAAGTGGTTAAGAAAGTCAGCAGCCCAAGTTCAAGACCCAGGCGCCACATAATGAGGCGAGCTCCTGTTACTTGTTCTAGTCCCTGCCAACCTAGCAGTTCAAAAAGCACGTAAAAGCATGCAAGTAGATAAATAGGTACCACCTTGGTGGGAAGGTTATAGTCATGCCAGCCACATAATCATAGAAGCATTTTCAGACAATGCTGGCTCTTTGGCTATGAAACAGAGATAAGCATTACTCCCTAGAGTCAGACATGACTGGCAGGGGAAAACTTTGCCTTTTTATACAATTTTAATCAAAGTATTTTCATTGATCTTATTAGATTACTTTAAATTTCTTTAACTCTGCATCAAAATGATTATTGTTTGGTTGGTTCAGGTAAAAGACACTAAAGATTAACACAAATGACCATTTATTGAACTTGTGATATATGACCATTATGGGCTTCCACTGACTGTGTTGTGCCTGCAACCATATGAAATGTTAAACTGCCAAATGCCCAAGGAGATTCCTCACATCTCAAAAACATCAAGTATTACTTAGATCGGGTTGCTTGTTGAAAGTAAAATGGAACATTTATCCATGCTCCATGCCTACAACCAAAAGATCTTCAGGAAGGAGATACGGTACCATTGAAGTCCTATATATCAGTTTTAAATTGTTATTTCTTATAGCTTTTAAAATGTTTATTGTGCATGATGCAATTTCATGAACAATGAGTGTTCATTGTTCATTCATCGATACAACATAATTGTATGTTTCCCTTGTTTCATTACCATCCTTTTTTTTTCTTTTTGCCTTATGACTCGTGTTTATTTTTTAAGTTTTAGAAAATTTTGGATGGTGTTCTACAAATAAGTAAATACCAATCCTTTGACAATAGATATCTTAGAGACTGGTTGTAAATTTACCAATTAACAGAGATGCATTATGTCAGTCATAAAACTGGCATTTAAAATCTGGCATGATTTTGAATCATACTTCGTTAAGAAACATCCTCATGCACTATGGGTAATTGGTATGATGTGGCCTAATGGGATTTCCCTACCAAGTGACAGCATGAAGAATATCATCAGGAGTCCCCCGGAGTCACTTAAAGTGCTTTAAGCATGAAATCCATCTGTCTGAATAAGTGAACACAGAACAAGTGCCAACATTTACCAAGGCACAGTCTATTTGCTTTTGGCATAATTTAACAGCAATATCTGATAGACATGATTCAGGCAGGGAAACTGAGCTGTAATTTTCACTAATGAATTCCACACCCAAAACTGACAAATACGTTGGCAGTATTTTAACAGCTTATATGTTCGTAAGACCATTGGACAGAAAAAGAAATGGTAGGAAATATTCCCTCAGGTGTTTGAAGCTATAATCCAAGATGAATGTATTCCCAAGGATTTTAATTAGAATCAATGGTACTTATGTTCACAAAAAAGCCATGATCTTTAAACAATAAGTTAAATGATAGAACAATGCTAATACTACTACAAATAATAATTTGTACTTAAATATCTTCTCATTAAAATAAAAGGCTGCAGGACATTTTTAATTACTTATTATATCTTACTCTTCATACAAGAATGATCATAGGGCAATCTATTTAGAACATTATTGTAAAAATCCAATAAAGTACATGGTTAATTGTTCATTAGCAAAAAAGAAAGAAAAACAAGAGTCTTATATAGGCTCAGTTATTAAAACAAGACCAAAAGGAAAGCAACTATATTAATCTGACTGTAAGATCTATCATACTTAGGGAAAACCTAAACTCAGAAATGAGGTAATATCATAACTTATTTGAATTTGTTATGGACATCCAGAACAAATTTGTTATGGACATCTACTCCATTAGATTCTGGACAGCTTATAAAACAATTAAAATGTAAAACTACTTGGAGACCTGGGCTTAAAATAGCAACAACAAACCATGGCAGGACCCCACAGTTAAACCCAACTGTAGAACTGGAGCCAGAATTTAAGGCTCTCTTATATGCCCCCTTGAGATCAGATATCCCATCTGTTTTCTGGGTAACCCTAGTGTAGATTGGAAAAGAAACACAAACTTCCAGGCATCTAATAGCATTGTCTCAGGAATTCTCAGAGAAAAGCAACTATATATTTGATCTTCAGGTGATGGTTGCGTTCATTTTTCTGAAGAAATTGAAGAAAATTATTTGGGAAGCTGCTGAACATTTATTCTTTTTCCATAGTACAAACACCTAGAGTAGCTGTTCACGAGCAGCTGATGGGAAATACTTAGAGTTTCTTTAAAACTCTAAGCTATAAATTTCTATTTGCACAAAATATACAACTCCAAGCTATGAATCCATCATCTCATCTACCACAGATGCTGAAGCTAACAGATGATGAACCCAAAATTGTTCAGTAGACAATGGAAAACTAATTTTTTCAAAAGTTTATATAGTTTATAATTAGAAACATGGGGGGAAAGAATCTGACAACAGATAAAAGGCTTAAAGTAGTTTACTGAACCCTGAAAATATATTAAGTAATTATGTGCTGAAAGGATGGAATTCCAGTGAAGGCCTCTAAAGCCCCTTTCCCACTCCCAGAGTAAGCTACAATACATGGCTGAAATATCTGGGGAGTGCAGATCACATGCAAAATCTCTGCTGCCACTCAATATGTACTTGCATTTTTACATATCTTGATTTTATCTTTCCCATGTGAATTCCAAACATCTTGCTTATTTATTAAATTTAAAATGACTCTCAGTGGCTTACAATAAAACACATAATAAAAACAATTCAAAACAGTTAAAAACTATCAGTACACATGAATTTTGTAGTTCAGTCACACAGTTGTGTCCCACTCTTTGTGACCCCATGGACTTCAGCACGCCAGGCTTCCCTGTCTTGCACACCCAAACCCATGCCCATCACACTGACGATGCTATCCAACCATCTCATCCTCTGCCATCCCCTTCTCCTTTTGCCTTCAGTCTTTCCCAGCATCACAGTCTTTTCTAATGAGTCCTCTCTGCGCATTATGTGGCCAAAGTATTTGAGCTTCAACTTAGTATCTGTCCTTCAAATGAACAGTCAGGGTTGATTTTTTGTAGGATTGACTGGTTTTTGTCTCTTTCTTGACTGGTTTTGATTGATTTTGCAGTCTAAAGGACTCTGAAGAGTCTTCTCCAGCACAATTCAAAGGCATCAATTCTTCCAACACTCAGCCTTCCTTATGGTCCAACTCTCACAGCCATACATGACTACTGGGAAAACCATAGCTTTGACTATACAGACCTTTGTCAGCAAGGTTATGTCTCTGCTGACTAGGTTTGCCATAGCTTTACTCCCAAAGAACAAGTGTCTTTTACTTTCATGGTTGCAGTCACTATCTGTAATGATCTTGGAGCTCAAGAAGGTAAAATCTTCCACTGTTTCCATTTCTCCCCCTTCTATTTGCCAGGAAGTGATGGGACCGGTTGCCATGATCTTAGTCTTTTTAATGTTAAAAAGTTTCAAGCCACCTTTTGCACTCTCCTCTTACACCCTCATCAAGAGGCTCTTTAGTTCCTCTTCACTTTCTGCCATCAGAGTAGCATCATTTGCATGTCTGAGGTTATTGATATTTCTCCTGGCAATCTTAATTCTGGCTGTTGATTCATCCAGCCTGGGATTTTGCATGATGTACTCTGCATAGAGGTTAAATAAGCAGAGTGACAATATACAGCCTTGTGGTACTTCTTTCCCAATTTTAAACCAATCTGTTGTTCCTTATACGGTTCTAACTCTTGTTTCTTGACGAGCATACAAGTTTCTCAGGAGATAGGTAAGGTGATCTGCTATAACCATCTCTTTTAGAATTTGCCAGTTTGTTGTGAGCCACACAATAAAAGGCTTTAGCATAGTCAATGAAGCAGAGGTAGATGTTTCCTGGAACTCCATTGCTTTTTCCATGATCCAGCAAAAAGTTTGCAATTTGATGTCTAGTTGCTCTGCCTTTTCGAAACCCAACTTATACATCTGGTAGTTCTTGGTTCACATACTGCTGAAGCCCAGCTTGAAGTATTTTGAGCATCATCTTGCTAGTGTGTGAAATAAGTGCAATTGTTTGCCATTCTTTGGCATTGCGCTTCGAGATAGGAATGTAAACTCACCTTTTCCAATCTTGTGGCTGCTTTTAGGTTTTCCAAATTTGTTGTCATATTGAGGACTTTCACAGCATCATCTTTTAGGATGTTAAATAATTCAGCTGGAATATCATCACTTCTGCTAGCTTTGTTGTTTGCAATGTTTCCTAAGGCCCACTTGACTTCACACTCCAGGATGTCTGGCTTTAGGTCAATGATCGCACCATCATGGTTATCAGGGACATTTAGATATTATTTGTATAGGTCTTATATTCTTGCCATCTTGACTTAATCTCTTCTGCTTCTGTTAGGTCCCTACTATTTTTGTCCTTTATCATGCTCATCTTTACCTGAAATGTTCCCTTAATATCTCCAATTTTCTTGAATAGCTCTCTAGACTTTCCTAGTCTATTGTTTCCCTCTATATCTTTGCACTGTTCATTTAAGAAGGCCTTCTTATCTCTCTTTGCTATTACCTGGAAATGCTATGATCTGCATTCAGTTCAATATATCTTTCCCTTTCTCTCTTGCCTTTCACTTTCCTTCTTTCCTCAGCAATTTGTAAAGCCTCACCAGAAAGCCACTTTGCATTCTTGCATTTCTGTTTCTTTGGAATGGTTTTAATAGCTACCTCTTGTACAATGTTACATCCCTCTGTCCATAGTTCTTCAGGCACTCTGTCTACCAGATCTAATCCCTTAAATCTATTTCTCACCTCCACTGTATAT